>OX333073.1:28103409-28349243 GCA_946863875.1 Alloplasta piceator | reverse complement strand
TGCTAGTCTCAAACTTCTTGGTCTCGTTTGGAACTCTCAAAAGGATCACTTCCGGTTCACTCTTCAGTCTTTATTCAGTCACGCAATGAGGAAACGGACAATTCTTTCGGAAACGGCTTTATTATTCGATCCGTTAGGCTTTATTTCGCCAATAGATCTCATGGCAAAGGTGCTTTTGCGAGAACTTCGCTTGGCAATACTTCACTGGGACAATCCTCTTCCAGCTTCGCTCCAGCAGCGCTGACTGCAGTTTTGAGAAAACTTCGCGGATCTTTCTCTCATTTTAATTTCTCAATGACTTCATCTTACACCCTCGTCACAAATCGAACTTTACGGATTTTTGGATGCCTCACAATTGGCAATGTCAGCCGTGGTCAACCTTCGTTCAACTTTCTCAGGCGGTTCTTCAAGTGTTACCTTAGTCTCTTCAAAAACGAAGGTCGTACCTCTCAAGCGGCTGACAATTCCTCGGTTCGAGTTAACCATAACGCTTCTTCTTTCACCGCTTCTTTCCTATTATCAGAAAACACTTGATCTCGGAGATGTTCTGGTGTTTCTCTGGATCGATTCGTCGATGGCATTGACTTGGATCACGTCTCATCTTGCTCGATGGAAGGATTACGTCCGAAATTGGGTCACTTCATTTCAGGAATGAACGTCGCACGCGACGTAGTCTTTCATTTTCAGTAAGGAAAACCCGGCAGACTCTGCTATCGCGTCTTTACGCCCCGACGATTTTCAACTCGAAACGCTTTGTGTGGGTAGCCGTCTGGATTATTCTGATAATCATTCTGAGGCAAAACATCCACCAATTTTGCCTCGAACTTTACGGCTCACCACACTTTTCATTTCAGACGCTTACTTCAAAACACTTCACGGTGGCACACAGTCAACACTGGCCTATCTCCGCAGATCATACTGGATTTTGGGTGGTCGCGCACCAGTATGATCCTTTATTCTTCGCTGCACCACTTGCGCACTCGCTGCGGGACCCTTCACGGTCAAGACCTGGTGGAGACGAGCAGCAAAAACTCACAACGGATACCTCGCAGTTTTTGTCTGTTTTTCAACTTCGGCGGTTCACCTCGAATTGGTTAAGGACTATACTTTGGCAGCCTTCATTTCAGTTTATCGGCGATTCTCTAGTCGACGAGACATCTGTCACACGGTGCACAGCAACAGTGGAACAAACTTCAGCGGTTCAGATGCGACACTTCAGGCTCTCTTCAAGTCTGTCTCATCGGAAATGCTCAGCACAATCTCTTCGCTCACCAGCCTCGGATCAAAGTGGTCTTTCAATTCTCCAGCGACACCTCACATGGATGGAAAATGGAAAGCTGCTGTCAAATCCGCCAAACACCATCTTGGGCGGATTATCGGCGAAACTACACACTTACGTATGAAGAATTTATGACAATTCTTACGCGAGTCGAGGCAGTATTTAATTCGAGGCCACTTTTTCCTCTTCTGGACGACCCTGTTGGCTTCTCATTCTTAATACCGGGTCACTTCATCATTGGTGAGGCTCTCAAAACAGTGCCAGGACCATCTCTTATTTCAACGGCAGAAGCCCGACTGCCACGATGGTAACTTCTACAAATATATCTTCAACACTTCTGGAAAAGATGGTAAACGGAATATCTTCATCGAAGCTTTTCACTTTCCAAAGAGCACCATTCATCAAATCAGATACAAGTAGGTTCACTCGTTCTCATCATGGATCAACGCATATCGCCTTCGTGATGGCCACTCGCGCGAGTCCTTGAACTTCATCCTGGCCCATACGCCCTCACGCGAGTTGTCACACTTCGAACGGCCTCTTCAACCTTCAAGCAGCCGATAGCAAAATTGTGCGTCGTACCGTGGATTCTTTGTCAACAGAGCTTGCCGAAGCACGTGCCTTTCGGTTCTCTTCCCCTTCCAACGGCGGCTCTCGTTCGCGTCAACGGGCGCTTTTCTTTACTTCTAGGATCTTTTCGTTACGGGTAGATTCAACGACATATTTACTCCTTCCTCTTCGCAGCGCTTTTCCAACGAGAGAGAAAGTAATCGTTTTACGTCCGAGTATTCTTCGATCGCGCCGTCCCGTCGTGCTTTACTTTAACGGAAACATTCAATACCAAATTGAGTGCGATTCTCCTCGATAAAACTTTGCCTTTCGAGTCCTTGGCAATTACATCGAGTTAACAGCATTTTAAGTTCATATTCGCGGCCTTCCATTACAAGAGAGATATTAATCGATTTCCGCTCGGTTAATTTTTGATCTTTTTTTTAAAATAAGTGTTGTTTTTATTCATCGTATAAGTTTCATTACATGGTGGTTTAAAACAATCTAAACAAAGAAAACCAGTCATATTTTCTGAGTTACACACTTAGTACTATGGTAGTCCCGTGTCGGCGGGCGTCTCACATGTATACGGTATTTTTATTTTTAGGGTACAAAAAAGTTTCGTTGCATCTTTGTGGGCCAAATTTCTATGCTGACGTTGTATTGAGTATTAATGACAGGAAAAATTATGAGAGTGAAAAAAAACCTGTTTGCTGTTATCGCTAGGATAATGTTTATGCTTCTTAAAAAACTAGGGGAGCATTTACAGGGGAGTATTTACAAATGTACAGGGGGTGGTTGAAGCAGTTTGGGGCTGCTGGCTTTATCTGCGGCCGTTATGCGCGGGGCCGTTACGCTGTTGCCGTAGTAGTTGCTCCTTGTGCCTTTTTCTTCGTCTGATTGCAGTTGTCGGAGAGCCACCAATAATTTTTTGAGGATCTCGAGAAATCGTCAATATCACTATCCGGAAGGGCTTTGGAGTACGTGGTGTTGCGCTCATTAATTTCCTCATAAGAGATTGGTAAGGATTTATTTGCTTGGTTTCTTTTGATGTGATAGATGATCGGTACATTTTTGCTGTTTTGGATTATTCCTATTTTATCGAAGTGCACGAATGATTGCGGGGTGATGTATCCAGATGAGGCTTGTTCAGTACGGTCAGTATTAGGTGGTTCGGCAAGGGCTTTGATTATTGCGTTTTCACTTTTTCGGAGTTCTTTAAAGTAGTTGCGCGTCAGTCGTAATATGAAGTTGTCAATTCGCGGTATGTTGGCAGTTTGGTATAGGGATCTATTGCTAACCATGTGGGTCAGTTCTTCTGTGTATCGGTACATATGGAGTGCTGCTCGCAGGCATCTTCTTTCGAATTTCCTGAGTTTTTCCATTAAACTCGCTGCGGTGTTCCACCATATGGGAGTTGCGTATGTAATGAGGGGTCGGACTAGCAGGAGGTAACATATTACTTTGGCTCTGTGGTCTAGCGTTTTTGAGAAGAAAAGTCTACAGTTTGCTTTCCATGCGTTGTTTGCTTTGATTAATTGGTTGGCTATGTGAGTATTTAATCTTAATAGGTAGTCTAGATGTACTCCTAGATATTTAACGGTGGTTTTGTGTGGTATGGTAGTTGCCCCTATTTTAATACTTTAGTTACTGATGAGATCTCGTTTTTTTTGCCCTAAGAATCGCAGTGGCTTGTGAAATAGGATAATTTCGCATTTCGTTGGGCTGATGCGCAGGTTCCACAAGAGGCAGTGGTCGTTTATTTTATTGGCAGCTTGTTGTAGCTTACGCTGTATATAGGCAGGGTCATTGTCCGTTACATAGACTATTAGGTCGTCAGCAAAAGCTAGGAAGTGTGTGTCGCTATTGGGGGTGTTGTGGATACGCAAGATACTGTGGGTGAAGATATTGAATAATATGGGAGAGTTGACTGTGCCTTGGGCTAATCCTTCGGTTATTGTGAATGTTTCTGTGGATGTGGTTTTACCGTCTGTCGTTACGAATTTCCGTCCGGTAATCATGTTCCAGATTACATAGAGGAGCGGCTTCGGAAAGTTTATGTTCTTTAGAATGTATATTAGTAGTATTGGTACCCGTATGGCGCCCCCCACTCCCATCCCCACTCCTACCCCCACCATGCGGCTTCCCCCACCACAATAATTTTCCCCCACCACCGGTAGAGAAATATTATCGTGATGTTGAGAACGATAGTGAGGGGAGAAGTGGGGGCAGGCGGGGACGCCAGACGGGTACCAATGCTTTTTTCTGCTGAAAATGCAAAAATTATCAAAGGAATATAGGAACAGTCTGAAATAACTACAGAGATTTTTCAGTATAATTATAATATTTTATTTACCCAATTTCCCATAATAGCTATATAATGCAACCCATTTTTATCGACGCATACAACATCCCTGCGTACAAGAAAATCCTCGCTCGATAAAACCACCGTTTCCGATGAATGATTTATTACCATTGGTTTTATCAGTTCGTTTCGTCGTTGAAAAAGCGTTGTAATATTCGCGCACTAATTTGTCATTTTTTCGTGTATTATCGCTGAAGAGATTATTAAATCGAGCCATACTAATACCAGAAGACAGGAGATGCAAAAAAATAATACAAAACTGTCCACACACATCCGATGTATCACTCTGGAGCTGCTTGTTGTTGCAGCGAAAGAACTTGCAATTTCTCCGGAGTCCTGCGATGTGCTGCGGTATGATTGGTGGTAATCCGTAGCTGTCAAAGTACCAGCCTCTGCCATCTCGATCGACGTACATGGCGACCCAGTGCTCCCCTGGTTTGGTGTGCTCATCTGTATTGACTATTATTCCTGCGGGTTTAGTCCATACACGTGGAATCTCGTCAGCCGGAAATACTCCTGTAGTTGCGACGGGTAAAACTCGTAGAGCTTCTCGTATTTCAGCTGAGTTCATACTCAGCGGCGAAACGACCTCCAAGTGATTATGTTTTCTTCATATGCGCATATAAATATGATTTTATTGCCTATCTCTTCTTCAGGCTGTTACGCTTGATCCATTTTTTCATCGCCGATGCGTATGTTAACGCACATTCGAACGCGTCCGGTGTGTGTTTCAATGCGTGAACTAGACATTTTTCAGGCGCCGTTTTTACTAATTTTTCAAACTCTTGCGAAAACATATTATTTTTGAGGCATATAATATTTTTTTTTCCGCTGATCTCTTGGAGAAATTCTGCAGTTTCCAATTCCCATGTATATATTTGCTTCGACTCGTTCACAATTTTACGCAAATGATCAGACATTTCGAGACTTGTTATGTCTCCGTCGTGCCACTCAAGGCCATGCGCGAACATCGAGCGAGAATTATTTAGGAGTCTAGTCATAACTCCCAATTTTTCGTATGGATATGGCGGTTGTACAATCCAATGCCTTGTGACTTGTTTATCAAGAGCCACAACAGCCACTTCTTTTGGAATTATATTGAACGAGTCATCTATCATGCCTCGAATATCCACGACAATAGCCATACTGCGACCGTTCGAGTTAACAACTGCTGACAGACTGATTCACACATATGTCCAGCGTGAAAGCGAGCGTGGTAAAAAATTATGAGCCTCACACATACTCAACGAATTGCTAGTCTTCGCACCAAACACATCCATCGCACTCGTCTGATGAATTCATCCCTTCCTTTTTTTCTTCTTTAATTACCACAGGGTTTTCTCCCATATGCCAATTATCTTCTACGGGTCGTATATTTTTTTGATACCACGCCTTGAGCATATTTGCCTGTGATAATGCGCACTTTCGTCGGTGTTGTAGCATTCCCATGCAATGTCGCAAACGTTCGCGGTGTGCGAGGGGCATTTTTTCAAAACCTGGACACTCGTGGTGTTCTGACTCGAGATCGATCACATCGCGAGATAATACGTTACGCAGCAAATCAGCTTTTTCACGACCCCGCGTTATAATATTTCGCGCACGCCGAGCAATGTCGCGTAAATTGGCATATACTTGTCGGCATGTTACATCACCCTCGTACCACTCCAATCCGTGAAAGTCGAGCGTTAAAAAGCGATTTTGCTTTTGCACAACCTCGGGTAATTCAGAAAAAGCGTACGGAGGTGCAACGATCCAATGCATCATATTCGGATGATCGACATCGACAATAGCAATTTCTTTCGGTAAAAAACGATTTTCCCTGTCACGCATACCCTGTATATCGATTATGATATCCATTCTCGTGTCCATTTCGTTCGAATGCTCACGATAAACTGATTTCTTTTTTTTCTTCGCAATGTCGAGAAAAGACCAAAAGCCGACAAAGGCGGTGTAATTCGATCCTTCACACGTGCATGCGACTATCCAGAGAAGTCAGCAATTACTTGCCGAGAGGAGTCGATTTCAAGGACATTGTCATATTCTGCATATACGACACAATTTACCGTTGACTTGAGCGCTTCCTCGAATCGGACTTCAATCCTCACACTACCGTGTTTTATTAAATTCCAATGCGAGCAGCTGTTTGCCGAAAGATCGGGTGTCAGATCGAAAGCAAACAGACAATAACCATTTGGATAATTTCCACGATCTATCGAATTACCCTCGTTGAGAAAATGTATTCCCGTACCCGAGAATAATGTTTGGTACGCGTCTACATAAAGCTCATTTTTGGTAAAGTCCGGCTGCAAAGATCGAGAGGGAATTTGCAATCCATCCACATATAAAGAGAAATAATTAATTTTATAATTTTGAAAATTAAACGGATTGAGGGTAGAATTTCCGTTAAACGCTCTATTATCGACAAATCCGATAATTAGTCGTTTCGGTAACTGACCGAGTACCACATTGTCAATTGTTTCCCCGTGTACTCCGGCGTGTAATGAAACAGCCTTTACCTCGACACGAGTCAGCGGATATTTAGCTGTGGATTTTGCCAAGGCTCGAGCGTGAGAGAGCAAAATCCCCGGCGCGATTTTTGTTCGCCGTACAAGAAGCGACGCTTCGAGAATTTTTAATCCAACACCGTTATTCAGGGATGCAGCCATAAGACAAAATGAATCTCTGGCTCGTACAAGGCGTAATCGCATTTCTACTCCATTCAAGAGAAAACGCTCTTGATTAAATATATCGCAATGTAAATGCCCGAGCAAATCGATCGTTTTCCCCGCTGACAACAGCTCCTTCCGTTCCCTTAGGCCAGAATTTTTTTCTCCACTCGTATCATCCATAGCTCCGGGCGTATCATCGTACCACAATACCGAGGTGAGATGCGAATTTTTAGCGCTCGGTCCATAATTTAATAATGTCTCTATATACGCGCGATAAGCGTATGCATTATTAGGCGGAGAGACCAATTTTTGATTTAAATAGACATCAACTTGATTAAACAATGAATGCAAAAAATTGTTCACGGGACCAATTTCAGGAATTTTCTCTGTAAGAGCTGTTTTTTCACTCGTGCTTGCGATATTAGGTTTTTTTATTTGTACGCGAAGACTGAGCATAGTGTGGGTGAGATCTATGTACTCGTCACCTTGACCAGGCACGACAAATTCTATTGGGGAATCATCCGTGAGTGATGAAATTGGTTTGTAATAAACCCAGTTTGACCCCTCAATCGTAGTTTGCGTTGGAGGAAGAGAAAACAGCTCGAGTTCGGATTTCATGCACTCGCACGAATGCGCATGTAGGAAAGCCATTTTTTTATTTTGCTTACGCGAAAATATCAGCTACAGTCCGTTGAATTTTTCTCTTTATTTTTTTATTTTTTTTCAACGTCTTCTTTTTCGTGCTGTTGATTTTCTTCTTCTTTTTCGGAGAGACACGTCGCTTAACACGTCTACTGGTCGAATGTCGGGTGCGCGAAATTTTCCGCTTCTTATATCCCGAGCCCTGCATCAATCGATCAATTTTTTCCTCGGCCTTCCGTTTCAGATTACTTCCTGATTCACGCACTCTTGCGCGAAAAGCATCTTTAAGCGTCATATCTCTTTGTAGCATATCCCCGGCGATATTCGCACCGGCACGCATCGCCTCTTTACCCACAGCTGTCGCGCCTTTGCGCAGGAGTGGTAAAACACGACGAAAAAGCCCTCCGAGAAAGCTTCCGATCCCGTGACCGCGCTGATTGGGTGTGCCAATGTAAACGTGGCTAATTCCGCCGTATCCTCGTCGACCCAAGCCGATCTGTAGATCGCCGCTATGAATCTCGCCGCCGTCGTAATAATATTGCTCCATACAGACTTGTTAGTGCAGCCGTTTGAACTGCAACGTCACCGTTAACGTTCCGTACTCGAATGGTACAGGTTTGCCAAACTCATCCCTTATATCGATCTCGATCGTGTGCAAATTATTGCGAATAAGAGGGATATAGCGTTGTGCGGGAAAATATTTTATTCTGGTTGTACCATATTCTCCGCCTCCGTCCACTGGTACGACGCGTAATAATGGTGCCTGTATATCGCCAATGATACTCGATTCACATATATCCGAATAGATAAATAAACTATCCGGAATAGCTCGAGAAAGCGATGCGGGATGCGGACCTTGGAACGATTGCTTCGGCCCTAAAGCCAGATTTTTCAGAGCCTGGTCACCCAGTCCTAGCAATTGCGCTATAATGGGAGATACACGAAAATCATGATAACGCGAATCATCGCATATTCGTGAAACTCTAACCCGACCGTTGGGCTCGAGTTTGAAATAAAAATGGCCGTATATACATGTTAGTTTATTAATACAGGCGAGTAAAGTATCGATAGAGGAATATATCCCGCTGGGCACGATATCGAACTTTATCGCTCGCCTCGTATGTTCATTACGACCAGATTTATCGTAGTCTCCATCTTCGACGATTACTCTATTTTCCGATTGGGGGATATGGAGGAAAGTCATTGGGTAGCTAATTTCTGCTAGCGAAACCGCCCAATCTCCTTCCAATCGTAATTGTCTCGGTAATTTTGTGATATATTTTGTCGTCATATTATCCGGAAAGTATTCCATACTACTGTTACTCGGTAATACGACAAAGAAAAAATTATTTTCTCGTAAATTCATGCTGTCTAATATCGGGTTTTACTCTCGCGAACACGTGTCAATTCCTCGGTATAAAAAATACCGTCGATAATTTCGTTATCGAGATCGCGTAAAATATACACGATTGGATTACGATTTTTGGATATTCTATCGATTTTAAATAATTCGTTGCTCCATCCACGTTCGTATCCTTTCGCGAATGCTGCTTTCGCACTACTGATTCGTACCACATCACCCAGCTTATATTTAGGCATTTTATTTTTTCGGTTATGCGCGTATCGTCGAGCAAGATTTTTTCGCGCCTCGGCGGCGTTTTCTAAAGTCACCTCTGCCGGTCGTAATCTTGTTCCGCTGTGACGTGCATGGTTATAGGCATTTACAATTTTTTGCAACACATCGATGTAACGTTTGTTTCGCGTATGTGTGAAATAACGCCACATTCTTTCTTTTAACGTACGATTAAATCTCTCGGCGATCGCAGCTTTTACATCGGGATTACGCACCGTGCGAAAAGAAATATTTTTTTTCTTCAAAAATTCCTGAAAAGGTGCTCCGATAAACTCCTTGCCACGATCAGTTTGCAACTGATGAGGCACTCTATTTTTACTACGAGCGAGTATTCGTGCAAAAGCTCGGGAAACATTGGCACTCGTTTTATCGCTCAACGGCTCGACCCAAGCGTATTTGCTCAATACATCTATCACTACCAAGAGATATACGAAATTATCATTATACGTTGCGATTGAACGAAGATCGGCTAAATCTGCCTCCCATACATCATCGATATTACTCACATTATATGTACGACGAGGAAATTTACGCCGTACAAATCGATGCATGTTATACGAATCTTGTGACTCAAGCCATGGCAATATATTTTTCTTATTGATTCTTTTATCGATAATGGCATGTTTAAGAGTTTGCATGCGGGAAAAGGATGCAGGATGAGCAGGATCGTGATAAATTTTATCAAGGATCTTCATAATTTAAGCGTTGTCCAAGCAAGGCGTCGTCTTTTCGGCTTGTTATTATCCGGCAGCTGATGTCCACGGCCTTGCTGATTCGCGAGCGTCTTATCTACTTCCTTGTCATCCGATTCCTCAGCTGGTCCGGTGTAAAATGCAGTGCCGCTTGTCTCTCCCTCGCCGTCGTTATCGCTGCTGCTGCTGCTACTGAGGCCAATGTTCTTGACCGTCTTTGGCAATATGAGACGCTTACGCGGTGTCGAAGTCACAGCTGAGGGGGCAGTCTCTTCTCGCAGCAATTCCGGATTTCCTATAAACTCCTGTGGCATCTGTATCTTCCGGAGGTGTTCGGCAAAGTGAGCTCTGCCCTCAGGTTTTGCCCTTTTTCTCGCACGCATAGCGTCATTCACGAGATCAACTATGTTTGAATTTGGAATTCTCGTACCACCAATGGAAACCGCGCCATTCCTGTCCCAACTGATTTTTTTATTGGGCGAAGTATTTCTATGCAAATTGCGCAATAATAATTTTGCCTTTGTTCGAAATTTTTTCGGTACACTATCGATAATCAGTGTATCGTTCAATTGGGATTCAACGGCATCGATTAATGCCGTATTACCGGCGTTGATATTATCTTCGCGAATTTTCGATATTTTCAAACTGGCCTCATCCTTCGTCGGGTCATTGTTCGAGTCATCGCTGTCGTTACGCGAAGCCAAGGCTATTCGAAGGTAACGCTGTAAAACCTGCAGATAAGCACTCCACTTGTCTCTCTCGCTCTCGTACACATCAGAGTTTAATAATTCATGCATTTCTGTATCGAGGCGCGAGAGCGGTGTTCCACTGGTCTGCACGGTGTTGCCGCTCAGCTGTGTAGCTGACTCAGCGTTTCCTTGCAGCGACTTTTGCTCGCCTAGTCTCTGTATATTATCATGAGGAATGAGAACCATTTTTCTAGCATGCTCCATGATTAATATACCGCAAAACAGGAATTAACAGATTTTTGAAAAATGTCAAACTGTTTTGTTTTTTTGCAATTAATCGCCGTTTTCCCACCCAACTTCCTTTCTTTTCAGCTAAACGACGAAGAAGCGTAGCATGACGGCGCAAACGTTTTCGTTGGCGATCATTGAGCTTCACATTTCCGCGTAAAACATTCAACGCACACTCGCATATGCTTCGTATCAAAGACGTATCAGCTACGCGCAAAATCGTGTGCAATTGCGTCTGTGTGAGATAACACAATGCGTGTAAAATAATGCACTGTTTTTTCCCGAGAGCTCCTTGCTCAGCCATTACAGCCGCATTACTGGTACATCGCGGCTAGAGTCTCGTATTTTTATTTCTTTTCGTGGTACGTATACATAATGATACTCATCATCGGGAAATACGCAGGCGCGGAAACGACAATTATCTGGTGTAGATTGTTTGAGATCGAACAATAGATACCCATGAGGCGCTGCAGTCGCATCAAAATACACCTCTTGGACGAATCGCGGATTTTCCGGACACACCTGTCGCGCGAGATGCTGAATTTGCGAGCGATCTCGTGGATTTTTAAATACGACGATATAATTTGCGTTCAATGATATATCACGCTGCCCATGTCCTTGATGAAAAAGATTTTGCGTGATATAAATTACACTGAGATTTTTATGATGGCTACCCTTCGTAAATAAATCGACGATGCTATTATTCGAAGCTTCGCGCATGAGATCATCGATGACGATGAGTTTCGGGCGTTGATCATTCGAATAATCCGCCGACTGGGGTAATCCTTCGCGAAATTCAATTTTTTCCCCATATTCCGTATAACCAGGCTGCCATTCCGAGTAATAAAAAAGCACGCGTTCAAATCGTACATCCGACATTTCACGTATGTATTTAAAAAATTTTTTTACAAAATATGTTTTTCCACATCCCGTGGGACCACATATCATTGAGGTCCATGGATGTTTCCAGCGTGTATCCATAATCGCGACTGTGCAATTTATTTTACGGAATGACTATTTAAATAAGCTTACATGGCGGCGGCGGCGGCGGCGGGACCGCGGTACGAGCTTATATGATGAGCGCTTTTAAAAGCTCAAACGCGCGCGGAATTGCAAGCTTATATGAGCGCGAATATGAGCTTATAATGCGCGCGGCTTTGCAAGCTCATTAGACGCGCGCCCGCAAGAGAAACAGATAATATTATTGGTGAAATGAATAAATTTTGATTAATGATTTTATTTTACAGCAATTAATATCCGTAATAATAAAGTCGGATATAAAAACTTGATAATTTGCAAAAATTTCGCGATTTTCATTGAAGAATGATCGATTATCGCATTATTGCGTATTCAATGGGCGTGATGAATAAAAGTAATTTCATTATGGCCGCGTTCTCAGCGTTTAAAAAGTGTGTATGCGATAAGGGCTATCGCTTTCATGATGGCCGAGCGCTAATTCATTATGGCCGCGCTCATATCAAAAGATAAAGTCTCATCGCGCGAGTGAGATTGAGAGAGGGAGAAGGAGCGAATGTGAGGAAGAGAGAGAAAGAGCGAGCAGCGTATGCTACCACGTGCGAATATCCCAGTCAGACGGCATGGCGCCGGACAGCGCGGTGCAGGGGGTATGCTGCTGGTGCTACGTCACGCGAACAATGATGGCTGCCGCGCGGGATATACGGCGTCAGAGGAAGCGCGGTGCGGAAGGCAAGCTACTACGCGAGAATGAAACTTTCTCGCTATGCTTTCCGCGGGAGCAAGAAAGATAGCGGCCGCATAGGCGCAACCTCTATTTTCTTGCGTAGCGTATTATACGAGCTCGCACATTCAGGGGAGTAGGAACAAAAATTTTAATTATGGTTTTATATATTTTTTTTATTCCTATATACATATACTCTTATACATATATTAATGTACATTTTTAATTTTACATTTTTTTTACAATAACAATATTATTAAATATTATGTTCAATATTTTTAAAATATATGTTTAAGTATTATTTTGACAAAACCCGTAAGGAAGCGTGGCATAATTTCCCTGTCTTTGGCGCTTTACATTTACAGGGATACATTTCTTTTTTTCTACCCGTGTAACGACTCTATGAAACGGCGTGCGACGAATCGCGTCAAATTTCAACTCAATAGGAGTATTTCGCGCACCTGTCACGAACTCGCGAATAGCCTTATAATTTACATGAAGGCTGTTTGCAAAATTTAACGTAATACCTTTAACCTTGCAAACCTCTTTCGTTGTGCCATCGGGTTTTCGAACGATGAATGCGTAGAATTTTGGTCCACCTGATACAAACGAGGAAATATATGAACCACGACCATGTTCATTTAGCTCATCCGTGAGGTCACCAAGAAACTCACCTTTCGGAGGTTCGTATTCCCCGCTACCTTCGCGACTTACATAAATACACGAGTCAGTATCACAATACAATATTCTACGTCCAAGTCCCTCGAGATATGTGTACAATTTAAGACGCGCTTGCGCCGTCGTAGAAGCAGCAATCACAACGTTTGATGTTAAGGACGGTCGAATAGCCGCACGCGTGCTTATATAATTGACATACATTACATGATGATTGATCGGTAATATGCCAACGACTTCGATTTCAGGGCTCGTAAGCAAATCCATGAGCTCGCTTCGCGTTGAAATAATCGCTGTAGTAGGCTGATTCTCGCGTTGGCCAAATTTACCCCAAAATGAATTTAACGCGAGTTTAGCGAGTGAGCGAAGACCCGGATTCGAATGCAAAGCACCTGGATCGAGCCGTATACCCTCGGCTTCCTCGTAAGATGCGATGAAGCGAGTAATCGCACTAGGATCATCAGCGCTATTCGACGATGGCCCACTCGCTTCCTGCTTTATTTTCAAAAATGTGTTGATATACTCGGTAAATAAACCGCCATTTCGCGTTATGGGGTCATAACGCGCAATTTCGTATTGCCAAATTTCTTCGATCCGAGTGATCGTATACCCAAGAGAAACAGCTTTTCGCAATTCATCCACGACCCATGTACCGGAAAATGTGCGTTCGTTAGGATCATCGTGAATACAATTTTGATTATTATTCATACTTTCGCAGCATGCTCTGCACAATGCAAATAATAATTTTCCACGCACGCGATATGGTAACACAGGTAAGTATAAATTTCTTGGGGGTAGCACGACACATTTGACGAGACCCTCAACACGATCAAGCTCGTTATTTGGACCTATAATTTCACGACATTCATCTCCAACATATATGCTCGGATGTCCGACCGGAAATTTTCCCGTCTTACACACCCACGGATACAGCGAGCAAACATCCACGTATCTTATCTTTTCCCCGACTTCTATATCGTACAATTTTACAAAATTTTCCGTTCTCCCTCCGAAAAAAGCATCACGTGGATCGAGCGGATGAGGAATTACCATGGGATGATTTTCCACGTACTCACGCATCTCGTCATTATTTTTTATCAATTCGTCATATTCACATTCCCACATTTCTTCCAATACATATCCTTGCGCTCTAATTCGTGCCGATATAGTTACAGTATGTTCGTATCGCTCATCCATCGTATCACCGAATTTTAATTGTTTGTCTCTGTTTATACGATAACATCGAGGGCAGCCGTGCCAAAAACAACCGTGAAATTGAAGCACGTGACGAATGCCGGCTTCGTTTTCTTCGTAGTATCCATCCACAGGGGGTAACCCCGCGGGAGGGCGATACTCTCTCGCACGTCCAGCATGTATGATAATACGATGACGTTCTCTTTCGAGCCATATGAGCCACGAAACGGCCTTGCGAGATTGCTTATCGCCCCAGCGGTATCCACCGGGTGGCAAAATAGCTATGCGATCGCGTTGCAAAAAATTTTTACGAAATACAAGCGAACATGCAGAAGCGATTGTACAGCTTTCAGCAAAAGGACAAACGTTTCCGCATTGAATCAAAAGTTTTCGAAATGCCAAACACGAGCGTCTTAAAACCGTTACATCCGTGCGACAATAATGCACAAATTCTTTAGCAAAGTCAAATTGATATTCCGAGCTCTTCATTTCATTGTACCATTCCAAGAAATTTCCTCGAGCCTCTGAAAACATCGTGTCGGGCGAATAATAATCGAGAGATGGTAACGAACCGATATAATTTTGATTTTCCGGTAAATTGAATAAATGAGGAAACGTTCCTTTTGTAACTGTTTCAGCGAAACCGAATGCTTTTGGTAGTGCGCTGAGCGACATAGGAAGATAATTTAAACTATCGAGAAAAGTAATATTTCCGACACGCATGGAGATAATTTTCGTACCATTCATTATTAACGTTGGCATTTGAGTCTTTTTATTCTCGATAAGATAACGAAGAATAAATTGGCCATCGAAGCCCCTTGCATTGTGCGCAATGCATATGATTTTTGAGAATTTTGAATTAATAGCCAGATCTACGAGAGCGGCAATGGGCTCGTTTGAAAATACAAATTCGCGTTGACCGCAAATAGAACACGGATTTTCTATATCAAGATCATCGAGACACGTCAAACATACTCGCTGCGCGACACAAAGATTTGGCTCGTGTACACGTGTCGAATTATCGCCTGATAAACGAGAATGTTGCTGTGTTTCGAAATCATAAAAAATAAATTGCAGTGATAGATTTTTTTCTTTTTTTGTCACAACAGGGTTTAAATCATTAGTTCCTTTAACAGGAGAAATATAGCACTGGTGCGAAGTTGAGCGCATAAATTTGCACATAGTGCAAAAAATCATTCCACATACATGCTCACGCTTGGATGAATTTTTAATTAGTTGATTACATTCACGGCATGCTTTTAAAGCCTGACATACGCTCAATTCGCGTTTAGCGCGACAACCTCGTCCTCTACTATTTTTCGGGAGCTTATGCAGCGCAAAACATTCATCACCGAAAAACACGCGATTACAATCAGCACATTCCTTGAGCACGGTTCTATCGCTCCTGCATGCCACCGATTTACAACGAGGACATTGTTTGGAGCAGCGATGCTCGCGTACTCGCGTGTATTTGGTGTTACAATTCACGCAAAAACCTCGACTACCTAAAGCCCCGGCAAGATTAAGAATTGGTTGAAAATGCGATGAGCGTTCGTAATAAAGTATGTACAACTCATGCTCGATATACCCACGTGCATCGATTACAATTTCTCGTCCATCATAAAGAGCTTGAACGCGTTTTCCAAAAGTCAAAAATTCGTAAACTACAATCGCGATGGCTTCATGCGCCAAGTATTCTTGAAATTTACGAATTTCGCGTATACCGCATCCCCGCTCCGGTATTTTTACGCGGGCATTACGTACAAGTTCCAGAGCTTTGACGCGTTGATACTCTCGACGACCATCCCGAATTTTCTGCCAATTTTTCTGCAATTCACCCGATCGAACCTCACCCCGTTGAGAGTAAACCAGCGAGGCAACGATCGAACGGGGTAAACACAAATTATCGCGATTATGAATTTGCAGAATCGAGCGTTTAGCGACACCCTCGTGCATGAGGCGATTACCCGCAGCCCCCTCGACACCGCGTACCACACTCACCGTCATTTTACACACACCCTCATCCAATCTAAATTCTCGAGCACTCTGCGCAATGTCATTTATGAGCGTCCAAATATTATCCGCTGAAAATTCACGCACCGGTCGAAAAGAAATCCAAGCTGGTCCATGAGTTAAAGCTGGTGCTGTGAAGATCATCCCCGCGTAATCGTGTGGTTGACAAGAGTTCGTGAGATGCGTGAGTACATCTCGTATCGCGCCATCTAACCACGATAAGTGTTCGGTGTTCGCAGGGGGTGGTCGTACGCGAAAACTGACTCGCCGTCCACGGGTTTTAAAACGGCGAAAATAGCACGTATCTTCAGTGACAATGATGAATCGCTGCCCCGGAGGTAAAATATCCCCCTCGTCGCGATCATTGTTATCGGCAGCACCACCTCCAACTTGAATATCTGTAATAAAACGAAAAAATATATTTTTATTATGCAAATAGAATGTTAAATAACTTATCGAAATTAAACAATAAAAGATATATACTTCTACCACTCGAAGCCATCGGCAGCATCGGGGTAGCGATTTTGTATTGCGTATTCTTGCTCTACTGCTCTTCTGATCATCAAAGGATGATATCTTTGCAACACTTGATCACCCAATATTAACGGAGCTTCTTCCGAGGAATATCCTATATATATATATGTTAGGAAAATATTTATATATAACCACGCCTCGTGTCAAATAATATTTACTCTTTTATGTAAATATTATTTTTTTATATAAATTAAAAAAAAGATAAATATCAAACCTGAATCAACATCGGATTCTTCTTCTTCTTCTTCCTCTTCTTCTTCTTCTTCTTCCTCTTCTTCCATTTCCTCCGCGTTGTCTTCTTCTTCTTCATCGTCCTCTAACATGACGACTTCAACCTCGCCGTCACTTTCGTAATTTGGAAAGGAACTTGTTGATGAGTCGCTTGAGGAAGGTGGTGGCGGTGGTGGAGAACTAGCCCATGATGGGCCTGCTAACGCAAGATTGCGCGGATGATGACATGAATCCTCTATCAATAAATCGTGAGGCCGGTAGCGATTTTTCGACGCATCGAGCCAAAATTCTTTAGTCTCATCGGCTTCATCGCTCTCATGTTCCGAATCAGATTTACCTTCCGCGTTGAAATCGTATGACTCCGCATCAACCAAACTCATATCTTCATACCGATACACTATTGAATTATATAAAATTCAAGTAAGAAAAAATCAACTGTCACACGCGTATAAATATCAGAAAAATTACAAAAAACTTACGGCGTTCTCTGAATATCGGTTGAAATAATGGATCGGAAGACCATCCCCGTCTTCGAATTACTCTCACCAGCGAATCAATCAAAGGTTGAGATTGAAAATACCCCGCGTTGAATGCCTCGAGAATTTGACTTTTCGAGCAATCGTATAATGCACCACGAATTTTTCGGAGAACAACACGAGCGTGCATATAATTAATCATCATTTTGTAATTTTCAAAAGGCCATTTTGTAGCCAAGCGCGGGTTTCGATCAATTAAATAGCGTAATAAATTAAGAAGGATGCTACGCTGTATAATCCGCACCATGATGAAAAAGAAACGTTTGCGATGTCGGTTGCAAATCAACTGTCGAGTTTTGATAGAGTCTCCAACATTTAATGGCAGGAATATCAGAGGAGAAATTTTATTTTATATACGTGTCCTTTCTTATTGTAAAGAAAAGAACGTGTTGGTAGGGCTATTCTTCAATGCTGAAATATAATCGTAAGCAAAGCATCTATAGCATAAAAGAATGAGCTCATTTCACTGCAGTTTCGAAGGTATCAAAATGTAACCTGAAGAATCAGTGTGAATAAAATTAAACAACGACACTCCTCTGTATTAAAGTCGGGGAAAAATAATTATTTTTACAAGAATATTACCGATAAATCTTCATGAAGCCAAATAATCGGTTTCATTTTTATCGTAATTAATACTCGTAGCAAATGTGCAGGCTCTAAAAACTTAATAATTACCATAAATTCCCCAATTGTATTATATTTTCATTCATGAATATCGATATTCATGTATTCGCGCATTTATAAGGCGTGGCAAATAAAAATGATGGCTGCGATCCTCGCATTTAAAAAACTACATGCGATAAGGGCTATCAGTTTCATGATGGCCGCTGACTAATTCACGGTGATGATTGGTACAGCGCATTATATACAAGAGAGTATAGTGCGATAACTTTTATCACTTCCATGATGGCCGACCGCAAATTCATAATGGCCGTGCATGTATTAAGAAAGGATATAGACGCGAGTGAGTGAGAAAGAGCGCGTGCGAGAGTCTGACGAAGAGAGAGAGAGAGCGAGCAGCGGCCACGGCTTCCCTCTCGATGATACTTTTCCTCACACCACAAAAGATGGTCAAGGAATGTTATCGTAATGTAGAGAAGGATAGCGAGGGCGCTAGAGCGCTGCAAACGCTTTTTTTGCTGAAAAAATACAAAAAATTACATTAAAAAATTCGAGTATTCGAAATGACACTTCCAATGGTTAGAGGAGGTTCTGGAGATATTATAACCCCAGGATTCAAAATCGATCCTGTTTGAACCCTGGAAGATACAGGGATTTTTCTCCCATTTTTGAAAATTCACCCCTCCTTTGAAAATAAGGATCGATAGCCCTGAATTAAGAATATCAATGGAAAGAGGATATATTGATGGTATTATAATCCCAGGATTCAAAATCGATCCCAGCCATAACCACGAAGATACGGCCTTATTACCGAATTAAAAAAAATTTGCTGCAGAGCGGAATATAAATTTTCAAGAACCAGAGACAATAGCAAACTTTGAATGATTTTGCGATGGTCTCGAGACGGTAATATGATAAATGCTGAGACAAGCATTTCTTTTGATTTATTGCCGCCATTGTATTTATTGTCCCTGAAAAAATATATGCACGTGTGACTGGCTAACTGTCTATAGTTATTGGCAGCAGCGGCGAAATTTATACATATCAAAGAAAATCGACAATTGCGAATAAAAATTTAAAAATATTATCGCGTGATATTCGAAGTAGAGGGGGAAATGATTTAAAAGCAGCGCGATTTGTCGATTTGATATCATTTAAGAAATCACGAGCGAACGAAGAGCAACCTGAAATGGAAAATATCGTAGCATCGAACGTTGAAAGACGCGTTACTTCGCCGCATCTCGCATCAAGTACGCTATACGGATTAAATAGATCATACGGAAAAATAATAACATCGGGATTTGAATTATCGCTGGTGAGCGGTGATCTCACTCCGGTTGTCAAGATTTTGGCAAATTCTTTCGCCGGTGTGACGCTTGGAGTGGAGGATTGGGAAACATTTAAAAACGATTATCCCCGAATCGAACGATACTTCAATGCCTGGGGTATCGAAGCTGAAAGAATGTGCGGAACGAAGATGGATAATGGCGTATTCACCGTGCTATTGACCACGTGCTATCAGCAGAGAGCCGTGTGTTTTGCATGCAGCGAGAGGGACAAGGAGGAAACAGGAAATTTATCAGCAAAACGATCAAGGCCAAATTACTCGCCAAATATCACTTTGCTGCATCAAACATTCAAAACTCTCGTGGAAACGAGCAAGTGTATTGACGTACACATACAACGTTTACAACGAGACAGCGCAGCGATGAACGAGTGCATGAGTGAGGTGGTGTCGTATATCCGCGAACACCTGGGCGGAAGAGCAACCGAACGCGCGGCTGTGGAAGAGTTCGTGGAATCAAAAGACAGTGTAACTAAAATACTTGCGGACATTGGTGAGAAATTGAAAAAAAACTATCCAAAATTTGTAGAAAATTCGATGGAATTAGCGGTCCGCGAAATAATAACATTATATAGAGACAGAATCGCGGAATGTGTAAGTCTACCCGAAGACTCTGAATAGCTTGCTATAAATATTTTTTCTTCGATTTTATATGTGAACGAAGGTGAGAATTGAACAGACTGCGAATTATAACAATAAATATGTGACAAAAAAAAAATTTGAAATCACCCATGTATTGTTTTTATTGAATATAAGTGCAAGTATGTATTTTTCGATTATCGTGAAAAATGAAAGTATTCCATAAAATTTTGAATCGAGTATAGACTAATGCATACTATCGCTCATGATATTCCTAAGCAGCAGCAGTAGTAATAAAAATAAAAATAAAAATCCGCAAGTACTCTTTGATAAAAGTGATGACACGCGCTCACGTTCAAATTCATCGAATTATATGCGCTCATATTAAAAGATTATACGAGTCATTCTGAAATCTGCACGTGCAATTTTGCTGACGAGGATTTTTGAGCACTGGAGCATCTTTTTCTCACATGAAGAGAGGCTTGATGTCTTCGGACGAGAGCTTCAGTCTTAATTCATTCATTGTCAGTATAACATCGTGCTAATGTATCCGCGAATAAATTTGGGTTTTCACCCGGAAGAATTTTTCGGGATGATCGTGAGTGTCGTGAGTGGTTGCGGGGTAAATCTCCGCACGGAAATAATGGCTGTCGTATATGTGCAGCTGGAATATATGCTGAAAGCATTTTATTTGGGGAACATGGGGAGGCTTTTGGAGGGGCACGAGCTCGTTCCCGGTGCCTCGTGCATCGCAGTGAAAAACTTTTCCGTATACCGCGGTGAAATCATCTACATGGATGATCAGGGGTATACGGAAGTTTGGCTCGTCGACATTGGCGAGTCGGATTTTTATTGGAGTTTTTGCCTCTACTCCCCCGAGCCGTATTTTGCCTTGATGCCGGCACTCTTAATCGAGTGTGAATTGCGGGGAATGGAGGGACTCCGGGATGATGATGGAGCCCGAGAAGCTCTCGAGTTGGTGGGCCTTGGACTCCATACGATCCAAGGACGCATAATGTCCCGTGATTGTGGCATGGGGCTCCTACGCGTACGTCTCAGCGATGACAACGGGGCTGATATTGGACGTATCGTCCACACGATCTTGGATTTAGAGGAGCCGATTTATGACGGAGACGATCCTGATGAAGGGGTGGGTGAGGAAGCGGAGGAGGAGTAAAAAACTGTGTGGTACTTGTGCGTGTGTGTGTGTGTGTGTGTGTGTGTGTGTTTCTGTTCATTCTCCGTCATCATCATCACCATCACCATCATCATCATCGATCATCATCATCACCATCATCACCATTCGGTGAGTAAATTGAAGAAAAAAAAAAATTCGGTAAAAAAGTTGGTACCCGTCTAGTGCCCCCGCTCATCCCCACTCCTCCCCTCACTGTCTACCTCATCGCCGAACTTTTTCTCTACCACCGTAAGGTGGTGGGGGGAAAAGTGGAGTGGTGGGGGAAGCCGCATGGTGGGGGTAGGAGTGGGGATGGGAGTGGGGGGCGCCATACGGGTACCAATACTACTTATATTAGTCCGTCTAACCATACGGAGTCAAAGGCTTTTTCAATATCGATGAGGCATGCTGCGACTATATTGTTTTGGTGGAGTTGTGTGTTAATGTCGCTGGTTAATTTATTCATGGCGTGCGTGGTGGAATGTTTGTGTCTAAAGCCGAATTGTTGGTTTGGGATAGTTTTAGTTGTTTGTGTGTGCCTGAGGATGGAATTGTTTATCATTATTTCGAGGACTTTGCTGATGTTTGGTGTTAGAGAAATTGGTCTGTAGTTAGAGGGATCGTGGAGGTCCTTGCCTTTTTTACCTATCAGGATAATTTTCCCAGTTTTCCACGCTATCGGGAAGTAGCTGTAGTTGAGTGCGTTGTTGAGTATTATTGTGTAATTTTTAATAACGTATGCGGGAAGATTTTTGAGGATTATTGAGGGGATTTGATCAATGCCAGTCGAGGTTTTGTTAGGGAGATTTTTGAATATTTTTTGCATTTGGCGAGTATTATGGAAGTAGATAGGTAGGTTTTATTCTCTGTTTTCAGGATTGTCTGCTGTATTATTTTGGTCGAACTGTGTTATGGTGGTGTGGTTTGTTTGGTAGTTTTGTGCTTCTATTTTCGTGTTTCTCATTGAGTTGTCCACTTCCGCTTTAGTTTGGGTGTTTTGATTGGTGTAACGGCGAGAGTTTATTTTTTCGTAGATTGTCCCGATTCGGTTCAATTTATCTTGCGTATTACTAATCGTGTATGTGCCATTTGCTAGTTGGGCATCGGTTAAATTAATTTTGCTTCTGTTTATCGTGGTGAGATCATTTTCTTTTACATGTAGGTCTTTAATCTGGAGTGATTGTTTTGGGCGAAAGAATCTGTTTATTATCGGGAAGAATTTATCTGCGTTTCGATAATCTATTTTTTTGTGTTGTTTTTCCCAGTATTTTGTATATGTTTTTTTGAATTCTGCTTTGAGTCGGATGTTTAGGAGTGCGATGATTTCTTTAGCGGTTGCTGTGGTTGGATGGTAAATCGGGTATCCTTGGCGCTTAAGTTTTTTATAAGCTGTAATTACTTTAGATTTTAGGTTTTGGAGGCGTGTAATTTTATTGTTGACATAATTGAGTGTGTTATTAGATTGCTTGTGGGTCGGTACTGTTTTTTGTATTGTCTTGCGTAGCGCTATGTTAATTGTTTCAATGGCTGAGTCTATTTCGTCAGTCGTTAAGTTTCTGTCGGTTGGTATGGTGGCTGTGTAGTTACGTCTTAAGCGTCTTTGAAAATTTTTCCATTTTGTTTTTTTATATAGGAAGGCTGGTTGCGTGGTATTCTCTGTTTGTGTGACGTCGAGTTCTTCAGGGAGGGTGGCGTTAATTAGTATGGCATCGTGATCACTGGGGTAGCTTATTGTTGGTAATTTGAGGTTATTGTCGAGGTTGGTGATTGAAATTCTTGAGTCCGCAATGCAAAAATCGAGGTATGAATTGTGACATGGTAGTGTGGGTTCTGAAGGTGGGTAAATTATGGCTTTATATACGTGCGATTGTTCAATTTCCCATTTCCTCAGGAGGTGGCCTTTGTAATTGCTCGCTGAGTCTCCCCAGTCTATGTGTCGGGCGTTAAAATCTCCTGCTATTATAAAATACTTATTTAGGTAACATAGTTTAAGTTTAGATAAAAGAGTATTAAGTTCATGTATGAAAATCTTTTTGGCTTCGTTATTCGCATAGAGACTAATTATTGTTAGGCTTGTGTTATTGTTAAGTTTGAATTCTATGATAGTGTATTCTAGGATTTCATTTGTATGTGGCACCGGAAAATGTATTTGCTTGTAGGGAAGGGGAAAGTCTTTTTTGACGAGCATTGCTGTGCCTCCTCCTTTTTGAGCGTTTAGTCTATCCGTGCGGTGAACATTGTATTTCTCGAAAGATACTTTGTGATTGTTATTGAGTTTTGTTTCGCTTATGCAAATTATATCTCGATCGGTTTTTTCTATAAATTGTAAGAGGTCGGATGGCTTAGCATGTGAGATTATTGAATTTACATTTATGGCAGTTATTTTGATGGAAGCCAATCTGTCGGGAATATTGTGTGTGTTAATTCTACCTTCCATTATTAGTCAATGTCCAGTACTCGGTAGAGATGATCTATCCTGCTGCTGTTGACAGCAATCATCGTTTGGAGGCTATCGGCGCTCTCTCGTATCGCATTGATTAATGTGCTCTGCATATTATATATTATGTTTTCCAAACGGCTATAGTGGTCTGGCTGATGTGTGTAGCTTCCTGTTTGATGTGTCTGATGGGTATATTTGTAGCTCGTTGCCGAAGGGTAAGTGCATTCCAGGTTTGCTGTTGGTATGTGTGGTTCCGCGGGGTTGCTTGTCGGTAAGGTGGTACCACGGCGCGCCAGCCGTGATGGATTTGCTTTATCAGAACGCTTCGCTTTAACTCAGTGCCGTCGACTTCGAAAAGAATAAATCTATTCTCGAACTAATATTCGGTATTGACTTCGCCACGTAGATGATCTCGCGATACTCGCTATTGTTGGCCATTTTCGGTAGAACGTTGATACCGTGCGTTCGTCGTATTCGCGAAACAGTATTCTTTTTCTCGTAATTGATCGTCAATCTCATAAAATTATTGTATCTTTTTTATATGAATTAGCAATAAGACCGAATCATTTTGTATCGCGAGTGTGTTCCCCTTTCGTATCTCTTCGCATTCATTCTGTCATCTTTAAGCTTCCGTTAATCCGTTCTCCCGATTTCCCATTATTCCTCAAACCAGAAACTTCGCGAACTATTCAAAACAGCGTTCAAGATGAACTTGTCGTTGTACGTCGCCAATTGTTGTTGACGTATGCGGTCGTGATGTTTCAATATTGTCTAGATGGCGGCTTCGACCCAAGCCGCTATCTACACAACGGGTGTGAAATCGTTCTAGTTGTTCTGATTGTAGGATCGCATCAAATTTTCTGCGTCTGATATAAATTTACAAACCAGCATATTTCGTGCTGTTTTAAACCTCAAAGAACCGAGTTTCCTCAAGCGCGTTTTCTTCAATAGACGCACGCATCGGGTATTCTGTCCATCGGATATTTTTTCCCGGGGTATTTTTTCCGCGGGTATTTTGTCGTCAGGTCTTAAGTTGCGCAGCCTTCATTTTGACGTATTTTCGATTACCGCTAAAAGGGCTTATATCTCCTTAAGGCGAGGCTAAATACCGACATTATTACTGCAGCCCTACATTATCGACTCAAAATCGCTGTGCAAACTTTTTCCAATACCGGTGGATGAAAATCAATTAAATTTATGAACTAAAGATGAATGAATTGCAAAATGCAAATACGGGACATAAATTCATAAAATAATGGCAAAGACGTATCGATATTCGTACTTTGGTATTGGTTATGGAGCCCCACTCTTGGTTTTAGACGAAATGCCGTAAAAACATTATAATTTAATATTTTCAATTACAGATTTTTGATGATAATCGGGTCTGTAATTTTTTCTTTCGTTTTCCGAAAAAATTTTAGTGGGGCTCCATTTATGCCATAATTCTGATGATACTGTTAAAAATTTTTTAATTTTCATCCATTCGTGCTTGAGCAAGTTTGGAATCCATTTTCGAGGAGCTAATATCGGTATTTAGCCTCCCCTTAAGGAAGCCGAAAGGGCAAATTTTGTATTCTTAAAATTCTCATAATTTTTGTTCAAATATCAGGAATCAACGGTCCAAACTTGGCGCCATGGAAATCGTACTCTTGCCGCGAAAATATTTGAACTCAAGAGGATCGGATTTGTTTGGAGAAAAAAATTGAGAATTTCGAAAGGAGTAAATTGATTTTGTATCTTACAGAACCTTTAATTTTAGTTTTTGGACTGTAAGGTATAGACAATCTAACCTATACAATAGGCTATATTGGACTGCTTTTAAGGTTTTTTACCACTAGAAACTCAGGAATACTGGGATCCACTTAGCAAACAGCGCAAAAACCGAAGCAGAGCTAAGGTGACATTCAATCCAGCATCAACCACAATCAATGTTGAGTGTGAGTGACTGTGAGTTCATCACAACGATTCCCAAACCCTGCGACCTCTTTTATCGTTTACGCATGATTCATGAATTATATTTAAATTTTTATTGAAGCATCATTATTGCATTATTCCACTTACCGCCAGCTGCAACCATTCTTGCCGTTTTTACAGCCCGATTCGAAAACGTCTGAAGTGCGTGAGTCTTGTCGTTAAAATTCTGTTCACGACCAGGGCTTCCTTCTGGAGTGACAACAGCATCGGTGAACTGTTTAAGAGGCGTAGATATATCGATGAAATCTTCGACCACCCGTGACACGACAGCTTGTTGTATGCGATTTTTCAGCTCATGAAGCTTTTGCGAGAGCTGCCGAGAAATTTCCTGTGCCCGCGGCGTATTACCCTGACCATTAGCGCATAGCTCGCGTAATTGTCGTGTCAGATTATCGACCTCATCACACAGTTGAAGTATCTCCGCCTTGTGAATACCTGGCAAACCTTCAGCAACCTAAATGAAGAAAAATGAGATATAAGCTCAAAAGTAAACGTCGACTGAGCAGTTTAGAGCATATTTAAAACATAGGACAATGCGCTTGATGGGTTCAATGAAAAATGCATCTGCATCCACTATAGCGAATCAAGCAACTGGTTGTTTGGAAAAAACACTGTATAAAATAAAGCAACTGTATGAGTATTATACCTTCCTTTTTTTGTTGACAGACAAAAAACACCCACACATTTATTCAAGTATTTGTGATTAATTGATATTTAATTTAAGTATTCATAAGGAATTAGAATAATATATAAGATAAATTCAGATAAAATATTCACAAATCTGGGGTAGACTCATTGAGGTATGAAACCGGCTAACGGGAAACGGGGAATTCTCCGAAAAAGAAGAAATCATGTCATCATCGAATATGCGTTGCAAGACTAGGTAATGCGTTTCCCGACGTTAATCGATCTACTTACAATAGGACCGCGGCCGCAGAAAGTCAGTTTGTAATAAGATTTGGTAGTATCCCTGTTGAAAAAGACCAATATGAACCGATAGAATTCTATAAATTCTCATAAATCTCTATTGGAATTTCGTGTGCATTTCTCCCTGATTCCAATAGATTCTAACAGATCTATCGGTCTTTTTCAACAGGATACCCAAGCAATAACTGAAAATTAAACTTCCGGACCACTTTGATAATCATCGTTAAATTTACTTCTATATGTATATTCATATTTTATTCCATATGTAGCAGAAAATATGATACTAATACCTTAAAGTTATCTCGAGATAATCGGTCAAAATAGGAATTTCGAAATATTCAAAATTTATTAAAATATATATGAGTCAAAATTCCGAAATACAGCATGCGTTTGGGCCTCATGGTCGACGATTATTTTGTAACTTTAGGGACACATAGTACCGTAAGAGAGTAAACTCTGGAATTTTTTTTGGATTTTTAAATAAACCAGTTTCACTGTACCAATTACGTCATTTTTTAAAAATTTCTTGAATGTCATGTATTAATCAATTTCAATCATGTAATAAAAAAATTTCGACATATATTTTCATCGAAAAAGATCTCAGTTTGAAAAAAAAAAATATTTTCAAAGATGTGCCAATTCATATAAGCATAGAAAAATAGGTTTTTTCCTCAAAAAGGCGTTTTCTCAATGAGCCTATGCTCCAATCTGTTTTTTCATATTTTTTCGGATTTCTGAGGTTTTTTTACACGAGAAAACCTTTTTCCCGGAGTGGGATCTCTGCGGCATCAGACCGTTTTATATTAAATATAATCTAAAGTGCTGTAAATATCGAGAAAATAGTGCGGATCCAATACTGCTTACTGCGCTAGTATTGTATTGTATTGTTACTATCCTTTTTTATCGAGGTCATTATAGGTTTGCAACTTAACTTTTTATTTATTACTACTGTAACATGAGGATTTGTCTACGGGAGAAAATAATAATACCATGAAAGCAATATAAGATAACACGATTCTGGGAATAGGCGTGTAAACAAAGATTAAAAAACATCCATTCATCTTTTATGAAAATATTTATTGACGCATGTTTTATTTCGCGCAAATAAGAACGAATATTTAACAATTCTTATTTGTTTTACACTGGTTGATTTTGAGTATACTGAAAAAAAAACGTTAACAATTTTTTTGCGCAAAATTAACCATGCGTCAATAAATATTTACATGAAAGATGAATGGATGATTTTTAAAATTTGTTTATACACCCATCGTCCGGAATCGTGTTATCTTATGTTGCTTTCAGGGTAATTTTTGATGAAAATATGCGTCGAATTTTTTTTTTCAAAAAAATAATATCATCGGTACAGTGAAACTGGTCGATTTAAAAATCCAAAAAAAATTCCAGAGTTCACTCTCGTACGGTTCTATGTGTCCCTAAAGTTACAAAACAATCGTCGACCATGAGGCCCAAACGCATGCTGTCTTTGCGATTTTTGACCCATATATTTCGTTCGATTCTTTCCAAATTCAATAGAAAATAGTGTTTAATGATAGTCCATCTGTACGAAAAAGTCAGCGTGATAGTTCAAAAATTGCGCGGGCTAGAGTGTTAACAAACATTTTCGGTAAAAATAACAAAAAAAAAACCCAAAAAAATCAAATCAGCAGTTCAATATTTTCTGAAATTATACTAGGTACATAAAGGAGATTGGCGAATTTACTTGCGTGCAAAATTTCAAAGCCTGATCGTGTCACATACACACACACGCATTCATATCCAGATATTTTTCTAAATATGTTTTTTCAACGTTTTAGGATATTTGGAATACAGTGGCAAAAAAAGTTGTGAAAAAAATTTTATTCACCAAAATAAACAGTCCTCTATGAGAAAGTAAAACAAATGTTGGCAAAAACTTGATTATAAACGATTCTCTAGGATGTTCGTAAATATATTTCTGGGACGGCAAGTTCACTATTTTCCGTAAATTTATTTGAATTCGCGGTTATCTTTGAGACAAACTCGGTTACATTGGATTTGGTTGCGATATACTTATAATTATTGACAGAGCTGCGATACTTTTGGGTCCATTTTTAGTCGCAATAAATTATTAAATCCAAGTAACGAACCAATAAACGCTAGAAAAAAAATTTGGTGCTGTTGAAAACTTGTTGCCCTCAGACTTCGCCGCTCTAGGCCCGGGCCTACTGAGCCTACTGGTAAATCCGCCACTGTACCTAAGGGGGGGGGGGGGGTCCACCCAAAAGAGTAGTAAAGCGCACTAGACTCTGAAAAAAGGTCTCCAAATTTCAAGCGCAGTTTATATACTAAATGATTTTTACACTGTGGCGGCACAGCGAAATAGCTGAGTCTAGAAAGAGCCGAAAAAGGTAAAAAAAAAAGACATTGTAAAAAAGAAAAGAAATTAAAAGTGAAAGCAGATTTTTATACTATAAAAAGTATAGAATAATCACTGTCCAGGTAGTGGTACATTTACATTCCTCAATAGTTTCGGTCGTTACAAATGAACGATTAATTACAAGTATAGTATGTACTACAAGTATAGTATGTATTTTGGAAATTGTAGACCTTAAGGTCGTCAATAGTTGAAGTCGTAATTAAAAAAAGTTCATTTTTGAACGAGAAAAAAGTAGAAGCATTAACTACGGCATTTGGTCTATGACTCCAAAAAACAGTTGAAGCCATACGAATTCCATCATAATTGCTACTTATATTGTTGCCAGCACTTTCATCGATAGCTGTAAATCCTCCGGCGAATGATAAATATCATAGATCTAAAAATCGGAGATCGCAGCTACACTGTATGCGTGGAAATTAACTAGAAACATTGCTCGAAAGCAGAAGTTCTAACTTTAAAAAGCACCAAAGAGGCTCGCCGACTATATGGATCATTGCAAAAAGAAACCAAGGATGTTCACTCAACAGCTGAAAGGGTAATGTATAGTTCAGAAATCGCTGATCAATACATTGACGTGCTACCCGGAAAAGTGTTGCGAAGAAAATGTGATGTCGGAGGATAAGATCCGTCAAGCGGTTTGGTCAGGATCGTACACAGCGCAGTGAAACTGATTCATAAGAGCACCGCTGCGCTCTCAAAGGTTCTAACTAGCGTCAAAAATTTCTTCATTTGATATGTTAAATGGTGGACTATTGGTCAGATTTACACGTATTCAACGAACATTCATATTTATGTTTAAAAATCGGCGTTTTGACGCTAACTCGGTTCCCCCCAAAGGTAGAATCTAGTTTACGGCGTTTTCAAACAGCAAAACATCACAGAATCTGTACTTCTGTGTGTACCCATACAGTCGAAGTCCCCATTTCTTAACCCCCGAACATCTTGACCGGGTTACCATGACAACCATTCTCACATCTTGACTGATGGTTGCACCACTCTAACCTAGTAGTAGTACGTAGGCGCCTGTGCAAGTGTGTCGAGATCAGAACAGCGCGTGCGCGGTCACACGAGCATGCGTGCGTGCAACGTACACAACGGTGCAGGATCGAAAGTGGGAACTGTAGGGGAAGTCAAGATGTGGGAATGACTTACTTTCGCAAAGTTAAGAAATGGGGTCTTCGACGGTGTGAGGTCGAATTTATCTCACTACACGGCAACCAATAATTACAATAATCCCCATAGATGAAAGAAAACCGCTTCAAGGAGGACGTAAGTAGTAGGGTGCGCACTATGGCGACCCCCACTCCTATCCCCACTCCGCGGCCGCTCGCAGAGAGCTCAGCTACGGATGTGAGGCCAGAGGTGTGAGGGGAGGGGGGTAAAGCGTGTCGCTATAGTGCGCACTGTGTTATTATTATTCAAATAATAATAATAAATTTTTTATTTTTATTTTTAAAGAGCAGAATTAAGAATGTACAAGGCGATATATGAATTTTACAACAAAAAAGTAGTACGCGAATATTAGGGGTTTAGGTTTGTGGTGGGGAAGTCCCGAGTTTCCCCCACCACTTTTTCGCCAGAGCCATGCGCTTCCCCCCTCCCCTCACACACACACAAAAATCAACGAGTAAATAATAAAACACACACACGCACGCACGCTCGCAAATAATTTCAAAATAACAATTTCTACTCACCATTTACGCGCTTCTCGCTGACCTTCTCCTCCTCCCCCTGCAGCCCTTCTCTCTCTCTCTCTCCTACTCAACTTCGTTTTTGTTCTATTTTTCCATTATTTCATTTTTCGCGCAATACTTTTCCACTATTATTTGATTTATTTGTTATTTTAATTTATTTATTATTTATTCACACGCATTTTCTTTTTTCATTTTTCGCGTTTTTATTATTATTTTGATTTATTTATTATTCATTTTTTGTCGCGACAGTTTTTTCACACTCCTTTAGTTTCGAATTTTTTATAATTTTTGTTCACATTATTTTCCGCGCACTGTTGCAGATTTGAAAAATAGTTTTTCGAAGGGAAACTTTAAAATGTACAAAAATCTCGGTGGCACACTTTTACGCTATTTATTATTTTTACACTATTTATTTACACTATTTACACTTTTACACTATTTTCTTTTTTATTTTGCGCAATTTTATTTTCCGCGCAACGAACAGCACGACTGGTACTGCGCAATGTAATTTTTTATTTTTTTTAGTAATTATTTTTACATTATTTTCGCGCTTTTCTTTTTCACCGCTAATTTCGGGCAACGTTTTATTTATTTATTATTTACACTTCATTATTATTATTTTTTACATTATTTCGCGCAGAGTTTCAGGTTTTTTCGTTTTTTTCATTTTTTCATTTTTCGCGCAATGTCTTTATTTATTATGTATTCACACACTTTTTTCGTTTTTCTCATTTTTTTCGTGAGCTCTTTTTCTTTTTTAATTTTAACGCATTCTTTTTTGTCACTATGTTTTTTCACACTTTTCAGTTCTTTTTTTCGCGCAAAATTTTTCCTCATTGCACTTAAACGCATCGTTTTTGTCACGATAATTATTCACGCTTTTTTTCAGTTCCAAATTTTTTCAAGTCATTATTTTCATAATTATTTTTTTTACATTACTTCGCGCGGCGTTTTCCTTTTTGCATTTTGTGCGCAAAGTTTGCTTTCGCGCAATGTTTTTCTTATGACACTTATTTTTTCATTTTTACACTATTATTATTTTTACACTATTCACACTATTTATTATTTTCGCGCAATGTTTTTCATTACTCGCGCGGAATGCGCAATCCGGTTCTATTATTCACGTGGCACGCGCTCGACGCATTAACCACAACGCCGAAAAAAAACTCTTCGTGAAAACTTAATGCAAAGCGCAGAAACATTTTTGACAAAAGACTCGATGCCGAGATAGTTCGAACCGCGACAGGAATATGACTAAAGTTGCAGAAGGCACAAAAACTCCTCATCAACGACGAAGGTAATGATATTATGCCACTCTCTCAAAATCTTTGTCAGCAAAATTGCACGCGCGAATGAAAATAATATTGCTCCATGATCGTGAACTCAAACTTGGAGACACACGCGTTGCAATGGACACATAGACGAAATAGATACGTGCAGCGCGTGACAACGACTGAGGCATAAAAGGGCGTAACGGTCGCGCAAAATATAGGCGTATTGAGTTGCAGCTTCATGAAAATATACAACAAAAACGTTGAATCTAATTTTCATGTTTTCCGTTTTGAACCCTAAAAATTTTTTTCAGCTTGGACTATTTTGATTTTTTTGAAAAAATCGCCGCTTTTAAGAGACATTCTTACTAGTACTAAAATTCGCAGCTTGTGATATTCATAACTTATATTTTTTGTCTATTTTTGAAGTGGATATATAGATATATCTATATATAAGGCATTCCTCACGAAACCGATTAATACGTGACGCCGACCATTTTTGATTTTGTTGAAAATTTTATATTTTTTGTACATACTGAAAGCAGTCTTTCAGAATTTTCAGGCGGATGCATTTCACCCAGGAAAAAACGAACCATTTTCAACTAAAAAAATTTTTTTTAAAGAAAATATTATCTATTATCCATAAAATAAAAACATTTTTAGCGTTAAAAATATAGACTGAAAAATATATAAGTTATTTAGCGCTTCTTTTTATTAATCTCTATATTTAATCATAATATCTCTCGCCAACGAGCGGTGGACGCGAGGATCCGCACAAAGCGGAGACCAAGGAGTATATGAGGCATTCCTTACGAGTCGACCAATTCGTGATTCTGACCATTTTTCATTTTGCTAAAAATTTTCTACTTTTTTGTACGTACTGAAAGCAGAGTTTTCAGAATTTTTAGATTTTTGTCTGCACGCTTTTCGTCACAAATTTTTTTTCAAAATGTCACAAAATTTTTAAATGTTCGTAACTTTTCAAAAGCCGATTCCAAGCAATTGCTTTGCAACATCTCTCGAAGAAAATTTTGCACCTCAGTCTTTTCTCAGAAATTTTGTGACCGAAAAATGTTTCGCAAAATTTTATAAAAAATTGGCTTGGAAATTGTTTTGCAACAAAAAATGTTTCGCATAATTTGTTTGAAAGAAAAAATGGCTCGCAAAATTTTCGTAGAGAGATGTTGGAAAGCAATTGCTTAAAATCGGCTTTTGAAGAGTTACGAGCAAAATTTTGTTCACAAAATAGTTTTAAGCAATTACTTTGCAACATCTCTTTATGAAAATTTTGCGCAACAGTCTTTTTCCAAAAATTTTGTGAAATTGCAAAAAAATGCTGCAGATTAATTGTGTGAAACAATTTTGTCTAACAAATTTTGTAAAATAATTTGTCTGCAAAAAATTTTGCGCTTGCAAAAAAATTGTTTCGCAAAATCTTATAAAAAATTTGCTTGAAAATTGTTCTGCAGCAAAAAATGTTTCACATAATTTTTTGCAAAAAAAATAAATGTTTCGAAAAAATTTTTGCAAAAAAAATTGTTTTGCAAAATCTTGTTTACAGAATAGTTTTTGAGCAATTGCTTTGCAACATCTCTCTACGAATAGTTTGCGCACCAGTCTTTTTTCAAAAATGTTGTGAACAAATCTGCTTGCATAAATTTTGCAGAAAAATGTTGCAGATTAATTGTGTGAAACAATTTCGCCTAACAAATTTTGCAAAATAATTTTTGTGCAACAAATTTTGCTAAACATTTATTGCAAAAAATACTGACAGGTAAGAATAAGTGAACGAAGTTTTTTCAAAAACAAGCTTTTATTTGTTGTTAATAAAGAATAACTAAAAAGTTAAAAATAATTTCACTCCGATTAGAAATAAGTTTTCAAATCTAAGTCTGCTACATTTTAAACGCTTAGAGACATCGAAGTGAAATTTGGCACGCTAGTCAAGCACAAATTGCTCTTCATTATGAGCAAATTTTGTTTTACTCCTAACGGGTGCTCAGATTGTATCGACTTTTTTCGTTTTTGCAAAATAACGTAAACACTGTGACTTCTGCTATTTCCAAATATAAGCGTGATGCATTTTAAACGCTTCGAGATATCGAAGTGAAATTTGGCACGCTTGTCGAGCACAAATTGCTCTTCATTATAAATAAATTGGCACGCTTGTCAAGCACAAATTGCTCTTCATTATGAGCAAATTTTTGTTTCAATTCTAAAAAGTGCCCAGATTTTACCGACTTTTTTCGTTTTTGTAAAACGGCGTAAACGCTCTAACTTCTGCTGTTTCATTTAGCGAAAGAATAAAGATTTGAAAAGTTTTCTGTTCTTCATGATGATTTTTTTGATAGATCGATCAGTAACTGCCGCGTAAAAGAAAAAATGGGTTGCAAAATAGTTTGAAGCAATTGCTTTGCAAAATCTCTCTACGATTAGTTTGCGCAACAGTCTTTTTCCAAAAATTTTGTGAACAATTTTGCTTGCATAAATTTTGCAGAAAAATGTTGCAGATTTTTTGGATACATCGATTAGTGACTGCCGCGTAAAAGGAAAAATGGGTCGCAAAATAGTTTTAAGCAATTGCTTTGCAACATCTCTCTACGAATAGTTTGCGCTACAGTCTTCTTCCAAAAATTTTGTGAACAAATTTGCTTGCATAAATTTTGCAGAACAATGCTGCAGATCAATTGTTTGAAACAATTTTGTCTAACAAGTTTGCAAAAAAATTTATTTGTGCACAAATTTTGCGAAACATTTTTTGCAAAAAATACTGATAAGTAGATAATGAAGAAACGAAATTTTTGTCAAAGACAAGCTTTTATTAGTTGTTAATAAAAAATGACTAAAAAGTTAAAAATAATTTTATTCCGATTGGAAATAAGTTTCCAAATAAAAGCGTGCTGCATTTCAAGCGCTTCGAGATATCGAAGTTAAATTTGGCACTCTTGTCAAGCACAAATTGCTCTTCATTATGAGCAAATTTTTGTTTTCATTCTACTGGGTGCTCAGATTGTATGGACTTTTTTCGTTTTTGCAAAATGGCTTAAACACTCTAACTTCTGCTATTTCCGAATATAAGCGTGCTGCATTTGAAACACTCGATTCGTTTAAGAAAAAAGAGCTTACCGAAAAATTGCTAAATAATTATTTGTTTAAACAATTTATTGATAACTTTTGGGAAATATTATTATTGATAATCGTTATTTATGGCATGTGAAATGTTGCTAAATTTTTTTCATATCTTTATTGTATCACGAAATACGGAAAATTCAATCAGATAAAGTTTTTTGGCTGGGGCTGCACCAGCAACCCGCTGTCTTATTATACTGAGAAAAAATCTATCGGACTCTAAAAAAATGTTTTTTTTCACAAAAAAAGCTGAATCAAGCGTCATCGACGACTTTCAGATAATAAAGACTCAATTAGGGCGATGTGATCGCAATTTTCATAATAAATTGACAACATTCTATTCCATATTTTGCAAGTCTGATCGACCGGAGAGATTTCCAGGAAAACAGGGAAAACTTTGCCTTTCAGAATGAAAAAAGTATAATTTGCAGGAATTCCGTGAAAGAGAGGCGCCAAAAGGGAGGAAGGTATTGCCAATTAGGAGAATAACATTTTTTCGAACTTTCAATCGCCAATTTGTGTCTGTTGAAAAGCTTAAGTCGACGATAATTTTGATTGGAAATTAATGAGCGCAATTCTGCGCCAATTGGGCACAGGTTTGAACAATCGAATTCAGCTTTGATTCGCTGGAAAGTTTCGCAGCAAAATGAGTAATCGGTTTACACGCTCTGAGAAGTACCAAAAGACTCCGCCATGATTAATTAAACGGTCATGCAATTGGAAAAGTGGTTGTGGTGAGAAAAATAAGGAAACTTCAATTGTATATTGTTTATCTTATCAATTCCATCGCAGAATAATTCTATTAACAAATTTTCCATATGCATTCAGTTACAATATTATAAAATACAAAAATTAATGAAAACGAAAAAACCAATAATAATTGTACACTTCCATTTATGTCGACTAGTGTTTTTGTCTTACAAAATTGAGCCAATTATTAAAGACCTGAACTTCCTCGGCTGCGCATTGTAATTTTTTATTTGTTCCGCTCAAATGAAGGCTGCAGTTTACATTTTTATATGAATTAAATCGATTGTCCTTCATTAGATCATTGTATTTTGGACAATTTATTAACTCGAGATTGTATGATTCAAATCCTAATTCTCTTAAGATATCTCTTTCTATAGCGCCGCCTTTATAACCAACTAAGATAGGTTGATCATAATCACTTTTTAAATTAGCGCTGATAACATGTGGAACGTCATCCTGCATCCAAATTGCAGAGTCGAAATTTTTAAAGGGGATGCCGTGGACGAAGTTGGTTACGTATGCCGCTGATTTACTATCGTCAAAGCTTAAATCGCAGAACCGTAAATTCAGTCTAAGGCTCGTTTGAAAAACATCACCCGATGTGCAGTCGATGATGGCCAATTCTTTATACATTAGCCTCCTCTTAACGTAAAATCCCTCGATGTCAATTATATGAGTAATTGTGTTAGCTACATTATCCTACAACAACAACAAAATCACACGATTATAATGATTTAGTTTTATATTGGCAAGCGCTTATTATTAAACATACAAAATTTTTTAATTTTCATCACCGTTCTAAGGGCAGCTACAGATGATTTATCAAATCCCTGCGTTGAGCGAAACGATAGCTGCGGTGGTAAATTTGGCGAACCAGGACTGATACTGCAGTCGTTATTGGTAGTGCTGATGTGCTTTGATCTCAGAATATTGTCAATATCACTGCTTAACCACGGATAATGTTTTACCAGTGCTTGATGAAAAACGTTAAAAGCATACGGTCTGCTGCAGCCTGACAGTAAATCAAGCAGAATATTGGCTCTGCCCTCCCTCGTCTGTCCAGAATTAATTTGCTGAACATCCTTCTTCCTCAGCACGTCTTGACTCTCCAAAGGACGTAAAATATCGTTGTACACGTCGATATCGTCGATGATTTCTTTTCTTAATTCATTTAGTATGTCAAGATGTAATTTATTCATCTTCAATCACGTTGTCCTATACGCGTACGATCAGAGTATTTAGTTGCGGCGTTGACGTAACTCAGTTTTCTTTTCTCTCCCGCAACAAAAACTGCAGTTTAATCGCGCCTCCTTCGCCCACCGTATAGGACAACGTGATTGAAGATGAATAAATTACATCTTGACATACAAAATGAATTAAGAAAAGAAATCATCGACGATATCGACGTGTACAACGATATTTTACGTCCTTTGGAGAGTCAAGACGTGCTGAGGAAGAAGGATGTTCAGCAAATTAATTCTGGACAGACGAGGGAGGGCAGAGCCAATATTCTGCTTGATTTACTGTCAGGCTGCAGCAGACCGTATGCTTTTAACGTTTTTCATCAAGCACTGGTAAAACATTATCCGTGGTTAAGCAGTGATATTGACAATATTCTGAGATCAAAGCACATCAGCACTACCAATAACGACTGCAGTATCAGTCCTGGTTCGCCAAATTTACCACCGCAGCTATCGTTTCGCTCAACGCAGGGATTTGATAAATCATCTGTAGCTGCCCTTAAAACGGTGATGAAAATTAAAAAATTTTGTATGTTTAATAATAAGCGCTTGCCAATATAAAACTAAATCATTATAATCGTGTGATTTTGTTGTTGTTGTAGGATAATGTAGCTAACACAATTACTCATATAATTGACATCGAGGGATTTTACGTTAAGAGGAGGCTAATGTATAAAGAATTGGCCATCATCGACTGCACATCGGGTGATGTTTTTCAAACAAGCTTTAGACTGAATTTACGGTTCTGCGATTTAAGCTTTGACGATAGTAAATCAGTGGCATACGTAACCAACTTCGTCCACGGCATCCCCTTTAAAAATTTCGACTCTGAAATTTGGATGCAGGATGACGTTCCACATGTTATCAGCGCTAATTTAAAAAGTGATTATGATCAACCTATTTTAGTTGGTTATAAAGGCGGCGCTATAGAAAGAGATATCTTAAGAGAATTAGGATTTGAATCATACAATCTCGAGTTAATAAATTGTCCAAAATACAATGATCTAATGAAGGACAATCGATTTAATTCATATAAGAATGTAAACTGCAGCCTTCATTTGAGCGGAACAAATAAAAAATTACATTGCGCAGCCGAGGAAGTTCAGGTCTTTAATAATTGGCTCAATTTTGTAAGACAAAAACACCAGTCGACATAAATGGAAGTGTACAATTATTATTGGTTTTTTCGTTTTCATTAATTTTTGTATTTTATAATATTGTAACTGAATGCATATGAAAAATTTGTTAATAGAATTATTCTGCGATGGAATTGATAAGATAAACAATATACAATTAAAGTTTCCTTATTTTTCTCACCACAACCACTTTTCCAATTGCATGACCGTTTAATTAATCATCGCGGAGTCTTTTGGTACTTCTCAGAGCGTGTAAACCGATTACTCATTTTGCTGCGAAATTTTCCAGCGAATCAAAGCTGAATTCGATTGTTCAAAACTGTGCCCAATTGGCGCAGAATTGCGCTCATTAATTTCCAATCAAAATTATCGTCGACTTAAGCTTTTCAACAGACACAAATTGGCGATTGAAAGTTCGAAAAAATGTTATTCTCCTAATTGGCAAAACCTTCCTCCCTTTTGGCGCCTCTCTTTCACGGAATTTCTGCAAATTATACTTTTTTCATTCTGAAAGGCAAAGTTTTCCCTGTTTTCCTGGAAATCTCTCCGGTCGATCAGACTTGCAAAATATGGAATAGAATGTTGTCAATTTATTATGAAAATTGCGATCACATCGCCCTAATTGAGTCTTTATTATCTGAAAGTCGTCGATGACGCTTGATTCAGCTTTTTTTGTGAAAAAAAACATCTTTTTAGAGTCCGATAGATTTTTTCTCAGTATAATAAGACAGCGGGTTGCTGGTGCAGCCCCAGCCAAAAAACTTTATCTGATTGAATTTTCCGTATTTCGTGATACAATAAAGATATGAAAAAAATTTAGCAACATTTCGCATGCCATAAATAACGATTATCAATAATAATATTGCCCAAAAGTTATCAATAAATTGTTTAAACAAATAATTATTTAGCAATTTTTCGGTAAGCTCTTTTTTCTTAAACGAATCGAGTGTTTCAAATGCAGCACGCTTATATTCGGAAATAGCAGAAGTTAGAGTGTTTAAGCCATTTTGCAAAAACGAAAAAAGTCGATACAATCTGAGCACCCGGTAGAATGAAAACAAAAATTTGCTCATAATGAAGAGCAATTTGTGCTTGACAAGAGTGCCAAATTTAACTTCGATATCTCGAAGCGCTTGAAATGCAGCACGCTTTTATTTGGAAACTTATTTCCAATCGGAATAAAATTATTTTTAACTTTTTAGTCATTTTTTATTAACAACTAATAAAAGCTTGTCTTTGACAAAAATTTCGTTTCTTCATTTTCTACTTATCAGTATTTTTTGCAAAAAATGTTTCGCAAAATTTGTGCACAAATAAATTTTTTTGCAAACTTTGTTAGACAAAATTGTTTCAAACAATTGATCTGCAGCATTGTTCTGCAAAATTTATGCAAGCAAAATTGTTCACAAAATTTTTGGAAAAAGACTGTTGCGCAAACTAATCGTAGAGAGATGTTGCAAAGCAATTGCTTAAAACTATTTTGCAACCCATTTTTTCTTTTACGCGGCAGTTACTGATCGATCTATCAAAACAATCATCATGAAGAACAGAAAACTTTTTAAATCTTTATTCTTTCGCTAAATGAAACAGCAGAAGTTAGAGCGTTTACGCCGTTTTACAAAAACGAAAAAAGTCGGTAAAATCTGGGCACTTTTTAGAATTGAAACAAAAATTTGCTCATAATGAAGAGCAATTTGTGCTTGACAAGCGTGCCAATTTATTTATAATGAAGAGCAATTTGTGCTCGACAAGCGTGCCAAATTTCACTTCGATATCTCGAAGCGTTTAAAATGCATCACGCTTATATTTGGAAATAGCAGAAGTCAGAGTGTTTACGTTATTTTGCAAAAACGAAAAAAGTCGATACAATCTGAGCACCCGTTAGGAGTAAAACAAAATTTGCTCATAATGAAGAGCAATTTGTGCTTGACTAGCGTGCCAAATTTCACTTCGATGTCTCTAAGCGTTTAAAATGTAGCAGACTTAGATTTGAAAACTTATTTCTAATCGGAGTGAAATTATTTTTAACTTTTTAGTTATTCTTTATTAACAACAAATAAAAGCTTGTTTTTGAAAAAACTTCGTTCACTTATTCTTACCTGTCAGTATTTTTTGCAATAAATGTTTAGCAAAATTTGTTGCACAAAAATTATTTTGCAAAATTTGTTAGGCGAAATTGTTTCACACAATTAATCTGCAACATTTTTCTGCAAAATTTATGCGAGCAGATTTGTTCACAACATTTTTGAAAAAAGACTGGTGCGCAAACTATTCGTAGAGAGATGTTGCAAAGCAATTGCTCAAAAACTATTCTGTAAACAAGATTTTGCAAGACAATTTTTTTTTTTTTTTTTGAAAAATTTTACAAATCATTTTTTGCAGGTGCAAAATTTTTTGCCCAAAAATTATTTTGCAAAATTTATCAGACAAAATTGTTTCACACAATTAATCTGCAGCATGTTTCTGCAATTTCACAAAAATTTTACAAAAAGGCTGTTGCGCAAAATTTTCGTCAAGAGATGTTGCAAAGCAATTGCTTGAAACTATTCTGTGAACAAGATTTTGCAAAACAATTTTTTTTGCAAAAATTTTTTCGAAACATTTATTTTTTTTGCAAAAAATTATGTGAAACATTTTTTGCTGCAGAACAATTTTCAAGCAAATTTTTTATAAGATTTTGCGAAACAATTTTTTTGCAAGCGCAAAATTTTTTGCAGACAAATTATTTTACAAAATTTGTTAGACAAAATTGTTTCACACAATTAATCTGCAGCATTTTTTTGCAATTTCACAAAATTTTTGGAAAAAGACTGTTGCGCAAAATTTTCATCAAGAGATGTTGCAAAGTAATTGCTTAAAACTATTTTGTGAACAAAATTTTGCTCGTAACTCTTCAAAAGCCGATTTTAAGCAATTGCTTTGCAACATCTCTCTACGAAAATTTTGCGAGCCATTTTTTTTTCAAACAAATTATGCGAAACATTTTTTGTTGCAAAACAATTTCCAAGCCAATTTTTTATAAAATTTTGCAAAACATTTTTCGGTCACAAAATTTCTGGGAGAAGACTGAGGTGCAAAATTTTCTTCGAGAGATGCTGCAAAGCAATTGCTTGGAATCGGCTTTTGAAAAGTTACGAGCATTTAAAAATTTTGTGACATTTTGAAAAAAAATTTGTGACGAAAAGCGTGCAGAAAAAAATCTAAAAATTCTGAAAACTCTGCTTTCAGTACGTACAAAAAAGTAGAAAATTTTTAGCAAAATGAAAAATGATCAGAATCACGAATTGGTCGACTCGTAAGGAATGCCTCATATACTCCTCGGTCTCCGCTTTGTGCGGATCCTCGCGTCCGCCGCTTGTTGGCGAGAGATATTATGATTAAATATAGAGATTAATAAAAAAAAGCGCCAAATAACTTATATATTTTTCAATCTATATTTTTTAACGCTAAAAATGTTTTTATTTTATGGATAATAGAAACTATTTTCTTTAAAAAAAATTTTTTTAGTTGAAAATGGTTCGTTTTTTCCTGGGTGAAATGCATCCGCCTGAAAATTCTGAAAGACTGCTTTCAGTATGTACAAAAAATATAAAATTTTCAACAAAACCAAAAATGGTCGGCGTCACGTATTAATCGGTTTCGTGAGGAATGCCTTATATATAGATATATCTATATATCTACTTTAAAAATAGACAAAAAATACAAGTTATGAATATCACAAGCTGCGAATTTTAGTACTTGTAAGAATGTCTCTTAAAAGCGGCGATTTTTTCAAAAAAATCAAAATAGTCCAAGCTGAAAAAAATATTTAGGGTTCAAAACGGAAAACATGAAAATTAGATTCAACGTTTTTGTTGTATATTTTCATGAAGCTGCAACTCAATACGCGTATATTTTGCGCGACCGTTATGCCCTTTCATGCCTCAGTCGTTGTCACGCGCTGCACGTATCTATTTCGTCTATGTGTCCATTGCAACGCGTGTGTCTCCAAGTTTGAGTTCACGGTCATGGAGCAATATTATTTTCATTCGCACGTGCAATTTTGCTGACAAAGATTTTGAGAGAGAGGCATAATATCATCACCTTCGTCGTTGATGAGGAGTTTTTGTGCCTTCTGCAACTTTAGTCATATTCCTGTCGCGGTTCGAACTATCTCGGCATCAAGTCTTTTGTCAAAAATGTTTCTGCGCTTTGCATTAAGTTTTCACGAAGTTTTTTTTCGGCATTGTGGTTAATGCGTCGAGCGCGTGCCACGTGAATATTAGAACCGGATTGCGCATTGCGCGCGAGTAATGAAAGACATTGCGCGAAAATAATAAATAGTGTGAATAGTGTAAAAATAATAGTAGTGTAAAAATGAAAAAATAAGTGTCATAAGAAAAACATTGCGCGAAAGCAAACTTTGCGCACAAAATGCAAAAAGGAAAACGCCGCGCGAAGTATTGTAAAAAAAATAATTATGAAAATAATGACTTGAAAAAATTTGGAACTGAAAAAAAGCGTGAAAAATCATCGTGACAAAAAACAATGCGTTAAAATTAAAAAAGAAAAAGATTGCACGAAAAAAATGAGAAAAACGAAAAAAGTGTGTGAATAAATAATAAATAAAGACATTGCGCGAAAAATGAAAAAATGAAAAAAACGAACAAGCCTGTAACTCTGCGCGAAATAATGTAAAAAATAATAATAATGAAGTGTAAATAATAAATAAATAAAACGTTGCCCGAAAATAGCGGTGAAAAAGAAAAGCGCGAAAATAATGTAAAAATAATTATTAAAAAAAAAAAAAAAAAAAAAAATCACATTGCGCAGTACCAGTCGTGCTGTTCGTTACGCGGAAAATAAAATTGCGCAAAATAAAAAAGAATATAGTGTAAAAGTGTAAATAGTGTAAATAAATAGTGTAAAAATAATAAATAGCGTAAAAGTGTGCCACCGAGATTTTTGTACATTTTGAAGTTTCCCTTCGAAAATCTATTTTTCAAATCTGCAACAGTGCGCGGAAAATAATGTAAAAAAAAATTATGAAAAATTCGAAACTAAAGGAGTGTGAAAAAACTGTCACGACAAAAAATAAATAATAAATAAATCAAAATAATAATAAAAACGCGAAAAATGAAAAAACAAAATACGTGTGAATAAATAATAAATAAATAAATGTTTTTTCCGGTGTCTGGTGTAGGTGGAAACGTAATAAATTTTTTCACACGTGGGTTGCGATTTATGGGTAGTTAACAAATTATATTTTTTCTCATGTCACTCGATACAAAAATACGTTGATAATTCGAAGCAGAAATGATAATCCGGTAGTAGTTAGTTTTCTTGAAGCAATGATGATGATAGTTTGAAAGCCCGAGAGAAAAGAAAGAATCCCGTTGTGAAAAAAGATGGCGTCAACCATGAGATCAGAGATTCGACGGCTTGCAAGAGCGTAAATCTTGCAAGAGCACCAACCAAGCTTTTGTAATTTTCCCGAGAGACGAACTTTGTTAGTCCCGATATACAGAGGAGAAGGAAAAATGTGCAAGTTGCAGCCCGAGTAAGAAAATTGTAGATTTCGTAGGTGCAAATTGACACGTGGTCGCACTATGGGTTCTGCATGAATACTAGTGAATCGATCCCGATATCGACGAGAGCATGTCTGATCATGCGCTCTCTCCCATGAAATGTATGCCCGGAACGTGGCGCCGCCGACGGCCGTCCGTGCGCTCTCAGCCGAGGCCGCGAATATTTGAACCCGTGATTTATCTCAAGGGAATGCTAATTCCCGAACATCCCGCCCGCCATCGGCAGCCGTGCTGTCGATTGATGATCCCGATGTTCCAATGGGGAGGACGACCAGCTTGGCCACTGGTCGCTTGAGGATGGAAGTAGCCGTCTTGATGGAGACGACTCGTGTGAGCCCGTCTGTCCCAGGATGTAGCTCAATGACCCGTGCGAGCGGCCACTTTGCAGGTGGCAAGTTCCCGTCGGTCAGCAGCACCATTGACCCGACTCGAATCTCGTTGCAAGGGTAGTGCCACTTGGAGATGGCTTGTTGACGTTGCAGATAGCTTGCTGACCAGTGATCCCAGAAGTGCTGTAGTCGCGACTGAATGAACTGCCAACGTGACAATCGGCCCGGATTGATGTCCCGATATGAAGGCTCTGGCACCGTCGTTAGCGCTTCTCCGATGAGGAAATGCCCGGGTGTGAGTGCGGTGAGGTCTTCAGGGTCCTCTGACATCGGCTCAAGCGGACGTGAATTGAGCACGGCCTCAATTTGCACAAGAAGAGTTGTAAGCTCCTCGAATGTGAGGTTCGACTCCCCGACGGTTCGACGAAGGTGAAATTTGACAGATTTCACCACCGCCTCCCATTTTCCGCCCATGTGTGGTGCGCCCGGTGGGTTAAAGGCCCAGGTTGTCCCGTCGTTAGCAAGGAGCTGAGCGATTTGCTCATTCTCACAAGTCCCGGCCTTGAACAGTCTACGCAGTTCTGCACTCGCGCCTTGAAAGTTGGTCCCGCAATCGCTGTAGAGCGAGTGGCACACGCCACGTCTCCCGATGAATCGCCGGTATGCTGCGATGAATGTTTCTGTTGATAGATCTGTAACAATCTCCAAATGCAAGGCTGAGGTAGCAAGACAAGCAAAGACACACAGCCAACCCTTTTGTACCCGATTCCCGCGCCCGCGCCAGCTTTTGAGAGATACTGGCCCCGCATAATCTACACCCGAGAACAAGAACGCCCGCGAAGGGGTGACTCGAGCAACCGGCAATTGTCCCATGAGCTGCTGTGCTTTTACCGCCCGAAACCGTGCACAGCGAACACATTTTAGCACCCATGAGCGCACTGGAGCACGTCCGCCGATAATCCAGTACCGCTTCCGTAAATACGCCAGAGTCACCTGCCCTCCCCCGTGCAACGTGCGCTGGTGAGCGTCCGCGATAACCAGCCGCGTGAGAGGAGAATCCCGAGGAAGAATGGCCGAATGTATGCAATCAGGTTGTAAGTCTGAGTGCTTCAGTCGTCCTCCCACTCTCAGGGTCCCATTACAGTCGATGAAGCCCGTAAGCCGCGTGATCGGATGTGATCGTGCAAGTACTTGTCCCGATGCAAGCGTTTTCAATTCCGATTCAAAGTACTCCGCTTCAATAGCTTTTACCCAATATGTCCGTGCACTTTCCAGGTCTCCCGGTGAAATGTAGGTTCCCGACAACCCGTGTCCCTTCCCTCGCATCTTGGCAATGGCCTTGAAGAGTAAGGAGGTTATCCTCAACAACCGTGTGAAAGACGAGTACCGATGAATTAGATCGTAGATCGATGAAGGTTTTGTTGAGATGGTGAACGTAAGACCTGGTCGCTCTTCGAGCGCCGCTGAATCCGCCGTCCCGATGCAGTGAATGGGCCAATGGGCTGAGGGTTTGGCTAACCAATGAGGTCCGTTCCACCATGATTGAAATTGCTCGAGCTGAAGAATTGTTAGCCCCCGCGAAGCACAATCTGCAGGATTGTCCCGGCCCGGTGTAAATCTCCATTGTCCTTGTGGTAAAAGCTCTTGTATGTCTGTAACCCGATTCTGAACGAAATCTTTCCAACGAGATGGATGACTCGAAACCCACGTAAGTGTAACCATTGAATCTGTCCATAGGAAGACAGGTGCGCTCGCAAGTTCTAACACCGTTTGAACGTACCTCGTGAGCTTAGCGAGCAGTAATGCGGCCGTAAGCTCCAACCGAGGAATAGTAAGGCGCTTTATCGGAGCAACCTTTGTTTTAGCACATACCATCGAGACTCTGGTAGCACTGCCCGACTCTGTGACCCGCACGAAAACGACCGCTCCCATGGCGATTTGAGAAGCATCCGCGAACCCGTGTATTTCGACCGAGGCACCCGAGGAGATCCGGATCCACCGCGGCACCGTAATGTTCTCGAGATCAGTTAGCTCACGACGAAAGGCAACCCAAGAATTCGCGACCTCGGTAGAGACCACGTCATCCCATGACAACTTTTCTAGCCAGAGTCGTTGCAGTAGTACCTTAGCCCGAATGATGACTGGTGCAAGGAATCCCAATGGGTCGTACAATTGCGCGATCTCCGACAAAATGACCCGTTTTGTGATCCCGGCACTCTCGTTGTAAGGAAGGGTAGTAAACTTGAATACGTCGGAGCCAGGCAACCACTATAACCCGAGGACTTTAGTTCCGACGTCTTCGATTGCCCGTGATGTGTCTGAGCCCGATGTCACGCCGATTTTGCTGCAAACATCTCGATTGTTGCACTGCCATTTCGCCAGTGGAAAGCCGCCCGCCGTGCAAATTCCAATTAATTGTCTCGCCTGTGTAGTCAACTCCGAAATGTGGTCAGCGCCCCCAAAAATGTCGTCGACATATCGCCCCTTTGTAAGAGGTGCGATAGCTTCAGGATAAGGTTCTCCTTCGTCCTCAACCAATTGAAGAAGAACCCGAACTGGGAGGAATGGCGCTGGTCTCGTCCCGTAAGTGACTGTCGTCAGCTGGAAGGGAACGATATTCCCAAGCCCGTCGTACCAAAGGATTCGTTGGAGGTCCCAATCGTCCCGATGAACCTGAATTTGCCGAAACATCTTCGTGATGTCTGTTGCAAAGACGAAGCGGTGTCGTCGGACCCAAAGCAGCACGTCCGTGATGTCTAGCTGAATTTTCGCGCCCGTGTGTAACATGTCGTTAAGCGACAGGCCCGAATCCGTGTTCGCCGAGCCATTGAAAACCACTCGTAACTTCGTAGTTGTACTGCTCTCTTTCAACACCCCATGATGGGGGAGGTAATAAACCGTGTTCTGCAGTGGTGGCGTAGGGGAGACCCGCACCATATGTCGTAGCGACTCGTATTCCCCGAGGAAGTCTTCGTAAAGTTTCTTGTAAACCGCATCACGTTCAAGTCTCCGACGTAACCGTTGCAAGCACGCAGAGGCTGTACGATACGAGTCCCCGATTTGGGATGAACCCGACTTAATTGGCACCCGAACAATGTACCGACCTGACTCGTCACGCGAATGCGTGGAAACAAAATGTGATTCACACTCTTGCTCGTCCGGCGAGAGGTGTGCTTCTTTGTCGACTTGTGACTCCTCTTGGACCCAAAATTGCGAGAGAAGGTTTTGCAACTCTTGGAACTCATGGTCCACCACCACATGGTGTACCAATCCCGGTGCCGCCTGGGATCCAGACACCGGCCCGAGAACCATCCAACCGAATAACGTGTTTTGTGCTGTAGGAGTTCCAGGCGGTCCTCGTCGGACTCCTGGTAAGATGAACTTCCCATACGAATCGGCTCCCAAGATTAGGTCGACATCCCGTGGTGAAGAAAACTCCGGATCGGCAAGCGCAAGACCCTGTAAGTGGGTCCAATGCAAATGGGAAATTGAAAAGGACGGTAGAATAGACATTAACTTGGGCAAATGTAAGCTTTTATTTGAATGAAGTTGCTCGAATGAATCGAGTGCAGTGTACAGTCAACCAAGCCGCGAGTTTGACCCGACGGCGTACCCCCGATCCCAAGAATGTTGACTGTAGATGACTCTCGATGTAACCTGAGCTGTTGAACGAGTCTAGCAGAGATGAAGGAAAGCTCCGACCCAGTGTCGACGAGCATTCGAACCCTATGTGAGGACCCGGTTGGCATCGACAGATGCGCCAAACACGTAGCAAGCAGCACCGTCGGCCGTGTAGTTCCCGTTGTTGCCCCAGTCAATGTCACCGTATCTCATTGTCTGTTCTCAGATGATGATGTTCCCGGATTTGTAGTTGCCGGATCTTCCGTTGAACCCGACATTGCAGCAGCTCCCGAGGATGAAGAGGGATTCCCGAACTTTGACCACCCCACGTGGATCATGGTGTGATGCTTTCTCTCGCATTCCTTGCATCTTGTTGATACCTGGCAGTCCCCGACGTTGTGTTTTCCTAGACAATTGTAGCAAAGTCGAAGCTTTGCAACCGCTTCCCGGCGTGCCTCATTTGTCAGCTGACGAAACTGTGGCCACGACATAATGAAGTGTCCTCCCTGACACTGTAAGCACGTTGACGCGGATGACGTAGTTGTGGCGGCATATGCCTTGGCGCTCATCGCCCGTGTTGTCGACCTTGACCCTGCCCCCGATGATGGATTGTTTGAAGGTTTTATCTTACCTACTTCTGCCACCTCTAGCGCCCGAGCTCGATTTACCAGGAAAGTGCGTAAACGAGAGAGTGCTGGTGGCTCCTGCGACTGGCCGACGTGCAGCTCCCATGCCTCACGTGTAGCGGCGTCAAGTCGCCTCGCAATTGCGTAAACCAAGACCCAGTCCCAATAATTAATGGGTGCACCCAAGGCCTTGAGGGAATTGCATGCCTCCGTGATCGAATGTATAAGTGCCTGCAGTGCTGGAGCCGAGCGTGATGCAATGACCGTGGTGTCCAGTAGGCTTTCCAGTTGTGCCGACACCAGGATCCTTTTGTTTTCATAGCGCTCGAGCAACGATTCCCAAGCGGTCCCGAATGAGTCTGCCTCAATGGCGAGACTCGCGATCAGCTTCGCGGCTTATCCCGACGTTGAGGTGCGCAGATAGTGCATCCGTTCGACGTCGCTGATCTCCGAATTCTCCCGAACTAGGGCGGTAAATAGGTCCCGGAAAGAGCACCACTCGGCGTATGCTCCAGTGAAGATAGGGAGAGATATATTCGGTAGGTGAGCTCTACCCCCTCCCGATGGAAGTTGCTGCCCGTTGGAGGTCGAGCTCGGTTGCAACTGGTCCTGTAATGCTGCGAGTCGTTCATAGATTTCAGAGCGAAGATTGAAGCACTCAGTATAGCAATCCGTGACGACGTACTCCGATTGCAGGAATTCAAGCGAGCATGTCTCTGTAATAGCATCATGAACCGATGCAAATTTTGCCCAAACATCCTTGGCCGTCTCTCGCATATTCTCCACAGCTTAGAGCGAGGTGGAGGCGACGTCCGTGGTCGTAACGCGATCCAAGATTGATCTCAACAGTGTGATCCGTGACTTTTGTGTTGTGACCTTGACCATCAATGAGCCCGAGGGGGGTGCCCGATCTCGAGTACCCACTGGTGATTTGTCCCGCTCGCCGAGGCTCGGCGGCACGATCTTCCGCTTGGGCTTCGTGCCGTCTGTTGGAAGGTCGACCCACTGCGAGTAAGGATCAATCCCGGTTGCAAGTTCAAGCGCGTTCTTCCCAAGGTTAGAATCAACGTTGGCTGCAGTCTCTTCCTGATCCGACATGGTGAACGACGCACTTAATTCGCCCGAACGAACTACCGTTTACGCAACCCGATCGAAGTCGTTTAGCTCGAGGGTTCCCGTAAAAAACGCCAAAAGCGTGAAAGGTTCTCGAAAAACGCAAGTAATCGCAAGTAGGAGTGAACAAGAGACCGAAAAGCACGAAAAAACGCAGGTAAGCGCACGCAAGCACGCACAAGTTCCCGAAAAGCGCGAATAAACGCAAGTAAGCGCACGTAAGCGCGCACAAATTCCCGAAAAGCGCGAAGAAGTGCAAGTCAGCGCGCACAAATTCCCGCAAAGCGCGAAAAAACGCAAGTAAGCGCACGTAAGCGCGCACCAGTTCCCGAAAAGCGCGAAGAAGCGCAAGTCAGCGCGCACAAATTCCCGAAAAGCGCGAATAACGCAAGTAGGCGCACGCAAGCGGGCACAAATTCCCGAACAGCGCGAGAAGACGCAAGTAAGCGCGCACAAATTCCCGAAACCCGCGAAAAAGCGCAAGTAAGCGCACGTAAGCGCGCACAAGTTCCCGAAAAGCGCGAAGAAGTGCAAGTCACCGGGCACAAATTCCCACAACGCGCGAAAACGCAAGTAAGCGCACGTGAGCATGCACAAGTTCCCGAAAACTGCGAAGAAGCGCAAGTCAGCGTGCACAAATTCCCGAAAAGCGCGAATAAACGCAAGTAAGCGCACGTAAGCACGCACAAATTCCCGAAAAGCGCGAAGAAGTGCAAGTCAGTGCGCACGAATTCCCGAAACCGCGAAGAAACTCAAGTAAGCGCACGTAAGCGCGCACAAGTTCCCAAAAGCGCGAAGAAGCGCTGGTCAGCGCGCACAAATTCCCGAAAAGCGCGAATAACGCAAGTAGGCGCACGCAAGCGGGCACAAATTCCCGAACAGCGCGAGAAGATGCAGCGCGCGCAAATTCCCGAAACCCGCGAAAAAGCGCAAGTAAGCGCACGTAAGCGCGCACAAGTTCCCGAAAAGCGCGAAGAAGTGCAAGTCAGCGCGCACAAATTCCCGCAACGCGCGAAAACGCAAGTAAGCGCACGTAAGCATGCACAAGTTCCCGAAAACTGCGAAGAAGCGCAAGTCAGCGCGCACAAATTCCCGAAAAGCGCGAATAAACGCAAGTAAGCGCACGTAAGCGCGCACAAATTCCCGAAAAGCGCGAAGAAGTGCAAGTCAGTGCGCACGAATTCCCGAAATTGCGGAGAAACTCAAGTAAGCGCACGTAAGCGCGCACAAGTTCCCAAAAGCGCGAAGAAGCGCTGGTCAGCGCGCACAAATTCCCGCAAAGCGCGAAAAAAACGCAAGTAAGCGCACGTAAGCACGCACAAGTTCCCGAAAACTGCGAAGAAGCGCAAGTCAGCGCGCACAAATTCCCGAAAAGCGCGAATAGACGCAAGTAAGCGCACGTAAGCGCGCACAAATTCCCGAAAAGCGCGAAGAAGTGCAAGTCAGCGCGCACGAATTCCCGAAACCGCGAAGAAACTCAAGTAAGCGCACGTAAGCGCGCACAAGTTCCCAAAAGCGCGAAGAAGCGCTGGTCAGCGCGCACAAATTCCCGCAAAGCGCGAAAAAAAACGCAAGTAAGCGCACGTAAGCGCGCACAAATTCCCGAAAAGTGGTTAACGCTCCCGAAAAAAACCGCACAAGTGCACTTGTATGAATCTAAAATCAAGATGGCGCGAAACAAAACCCAATGACACAATTGTGGATTCCCGTAAAGCCTTGCGATGAGCGAAATCACGCTGCACACCCGTTTACGCTGCTGAGTCCCGCCCGATAATCTCAGCGACTCGCGAGAGCCCGTTCACCAATGACGGCTCGCGAGTCACTTTCCAGTAGCGTGCACCAATGCCCGAGTCCCGACTCGCGTGGAACGATACGCGCGCAAGTCGCCCGTGACGTAGGCAAGAAGCCGGAGAAGAACACGACGAAAAAAATGGCGGCGAGTACCCGGCTTCTCCAGCAATGCCCACGATAGCCTCGCTTTCCCTCACGATATGCTGATAACACTCACTATCCAACCCACGAGCCACCAGATCCGGCTCGAAGGACCAAATGTTTTTTCCGGTGTCTGGTGTAGGTGGAAACGTAATAAATTTTTTCACACGTGGGTTGCGATTTATGGGTAGTTAACAAATTATATTTTTTCTCATGTCACTCGATACAAAAATACGTTGATAATTCGAAGCAGAAATGATAATCCGGTAGTAGTTAGTTTTCTTGAAGCAATGATGATGATAGTTTGAAAGCCCGAGAGAAAAGAAAGAATCCCGTTGTGAAAAAAGATGGCGTCAACCATGAGATCAGAGATTCGACGGCTTGCAAGAGCGTAAATCTTGCAAGAGCACCAACCAAGCTTTTGTAATTTTCCCGAGAGACGAACTTTGTTAGTCCCGATATACAGAGGAGAAGGAAAAATGTGCAAGTTGCAGCCCGAGTAAGAAAATTGTAGATTTCGTAGGTGCAAATTGACACGTGGTCGCACTATGGGTTCTGCATGAATACTAGTGAATCGATCCCGATATCGACGAGAGCATGTCTGATCATGCGCTCTCTCCCATGAAATGTATGCCCGGAACGTGGCGCCGCCGACGGCCGTCCGTGCGCTCTCAGCCGAGGCCGCGAATATTTGAACCCGTGATTTATCTCAAGGGAATGCCAATTCCCGAACAAACAAATAAATCAAATAATAGTGGAAAAGTATTGCGCGAAAAATGAAATAATGGAAAAATAGAACAAAAACGAAGTTGAGTAGGAGAGAGAGAGAGAGAAGGGTTGCAGGGGGAGGAGGAGAAGGACAGCGGCGAGAAGCATGTAAATGGTGAGTAGAAATTGTTATTTTGAAATTATTTGCGAGCGTGTGTGTGTGTTTTATTATTTACTCGTTGATTTATGTGTGTGTGTGAGGGGAGGGGGGAAGCGCATGGCTCTGGCGAAAAAGTGGTGGGGGAAACTCGGGACTTCCCCACCACAAACCTAAACCCCTAATAATCGCGTACTACTTTTTTGTTGTAAAATTCATATATCACCTTGTACATTCTTCATTCTGCTCTTTAAAAATAAAAATAAAAAATTTATTATTATTATTATTTGAATAATAATAACACAGTGCGCACTATAGCGACACGCTCCACCCCCCTCCCCTCACACCTCTGGCCTCACATCCGTAGCTGAGCTCTCTGCGAGCAGCCGCGGAGTGGGGATAGGAGTGGGGATAGGAGTGGGGGTCGCCATAGTGCGCACCCTACTACTGACGTATCAAAACAAAGAACGCTATATATTTTGACGTTAGATATTTTGTCGTTTAGATATTTTGAAGGTCGGCCTTTAGTTGTGTCACCTCCAGCTCTACTTGGCTGAAAGGACGGAGATAACAGTCGTGGCGGATTGGTAAAATTTTATGGCGTCACATAGAGAGGAGGGGGAAAGCGTAAGGTCTTCATATGCAAGAATTATACTGCTGACGGTGTGAGAGGTATGTGTTGTATCCAATGTACAGTCCTTAATCCGATACTCAAAGCGATAAGGTTGATAAACAAATAGTTCAAGGCTATCAATTTAAGGAACACTATTGCTCGTAATTTTTCTAATTAACCATAGGGCTTTTTTTAATTGAAGCAACGTACATACGCGAGTGCATGTTGGTGCTTTGAAACCGGACGCAGCATTTAACGATAAGTCATTCATCTATTGTGGATCATTTTTCTAATAGCCTTCCGAAGAACGTACTAATATCTATTGAGATGAAGACATATCAAGCATGTAATGTTTCCTTACCTTTTTTCCTTCGTGAATAATCATAGCAATGGCACGTTGCCCCAGTTCACGGTCATCGTTTTGTGGATTAAGAAGCCATTTGTTGGCTTGTTCTAATCTTCCAGATACCGTATGTGCCGTCTGAGCGACACCTGATTTATCAACGGCCACGAGAGCTGAAGCAATGGAGGATCGAAGTTCGTTGAGTTTTTCTTTTACCCCGCGAGCGAGTGCCTCAGCCTGAGATGTGGTTCCTGCGAAATTCGAGAGGTTAGTCGAGAAGACTTTACTTTTATGACATGAACAATTACATGAAGACCGCTATCAGTTGTTATTTATCAACAGAAAAAAGTCGTTGTAATGCAAATCCTTACAAGGATCGATAAATCTCCAAGGAAATATACATGAAATCACAAAACATCGGCACTTGCCGACGCTTCAGGGCTACCTTGAATGAAAATATAAGCATTTAGTAGGAACATAAACCATTGTGAGATGTAATCGAAAATGTCGCAACTTTTTGGGGTCAGTTTCGACCGTTCCCTACCAAGCTTTATTTTTCTTTGTTTCCTGAATCTTTCTGTTCTTAAGATTCATGCCAATATATTTAAAATGTCCCAAAACATTGAGGAATAAAATATGCAGTTTCTTCGTTTGCTAAGATTTCCGTTCATATTTTTGTTAAGGGGTGCATATTTTATCAGATTAAGAATATTCAGAAAAGCGTTCTAGCTTTCGAAAATTTTGTAATAGATGGCTAAAAAAATGAACCCACATAGTTTAGAGTAACAAACTTCTTTTTATTGAATCACGGAAAAATCGCTTGACGAAGACACGTGAGGAAAAATCGGTTTAAGAAAAAAAATTAGGCGATCGCGTTAACTCACGCCAATTTAACGATATCAGACTAGAACGTTGTGCACATAAGGTTTTATATTATAGAAACCCTCAAGGTCAGGCTAAACACCCTCTCTCTCTCCCACTCTTACCCTTTAGAGCTATCTATCTCGCACTTACAAGAGCGGACAGGCGAGAGGGAGGGGTTCTAGCCTCACCTTAAGGAGGTTCTCTACCTACTCGGTGAGTCAAAGACAGGAATTGTGAGCGAATCACGAGCGAGCCGAAGAACAGGTAAAATCTCCGATCCTGGCGAGTTTTACTCGTTCAGTGAGTATGCTCGTACCGAGCAGGTAGCTATATATCTCGTTGGCGAGTTAAAACCCCCGCAATATAACTCTTCGAAAGAACGGCAAATGAAACTCAGGAGACGATCCCCTCCTCGAACGAGTGCCGAGTCGGAAGGATCGGGCAGTTTAAATCGTTCAACGATTGAATCCAGGCGCTCTCGAACAAGTAAAAACTCTTCGAGGATCGGATCCCCACGATCTTGACGGAGTATATCTTCTCGAGGAGCAACACCGCTCGCAAAGCGAAAGGGTTTCGATCTTTACCTGAGTTTGGCTCTCCGCACGGTCATTACTACTATGCATATACCTAGATAGATTAAAACGGAGCGCACAGGAATAAACGGGCGTACATATATATGTACATATATATATATATATATATATATATATATATATATATATATATATATATATATGTATTTATATATACACTACTGAAAAAAATTAAGGGATCAACAAAATTTAGAAATTTTTTAGTGGTTTTTAACAATGCTGTTCCTCAGTGAAAAATGGTCCAATCGAGGTCTAAAAAAGGCATTTTAAACCTTCAAGTTTATAGTTTTAAGATCTTTCAGCAAAAAAATTTCGAAGCTATAGGTTTTACGCAAACCTAAGGAATAGTGAGACAAACCAATCACTTTCTTTTGGCTGCAGTTGCTTGGAAAAAAATTTTCTAGCTGAATCATTACATGAACCGGATAGCTTGTTTATTTAACTTCGAATTGCATTTTGTTGAATCCTCGCTGTGACCATTTTTCGCTTAGATATCGGACTTTTAATGAAAAAAGATCCTTTTGTGTTTGACCATTAATATTTCAGCGACCAATGATCGCACAACAATCAGAAGGGGCGTCTCACAAACTTAAAATAATGCTCTACGAAAATTCACGAGTTTAAAAAAAAAAAAAAAAATTTCCATCCTTGCCATGAATTTGAAAAAACAAGAGAAAAAGGGCTATTTATTGTTTTTTTAGAAAATCAACGGCAAAAATAAAAATATTGATAAAACGAGCAATATTGAGCGTGACTTTGACAGCTCAATATACCCACAAAAACCCTGTAAAGTTTCAATTTGATCTTTCGAACCGTTTTTTTGTTTCAAGTGTCAAGCAAACGAATTTTTGAAAAAAAATAAAGGATCATGTTTATTGCCCCTAAACACTTCATTATCACCATTAAAATGAAAAAAAAAATTGAGCTTTTTCCATATTTTTATCGCAAACAACGTTTAAATTTATAAAAGAAAATAAAATTAAAAAAATTTTCGAAAATTTGTTTGAAAATTTTTAGAAATTTGTGAAGAAACTCACTCCTTCAAAAGTTATTCAAAGTTAAAATTAAATTTAGAATAAATTTTCTTTTTTTTTTTTAGTTTTCGGAAAAATGCTTAAGCTTATTACTAAATATCGTGACATCTTTCTTCAAAAAAAAGTTTCAATTGCATTATCATAAATAACCTAATTTTTTAAAAAATGACCAACAGTAGTTAACACATATTCACAGTTCAATATACATATATATTAGACCGTGAATAACTTTTGAAAGAGAGAGTTTATCGAAAAATCATGAGAAACGTTTTCTGTAGAGCGTTCAATTCCCTACAAAAACATGCATCGCTCGTTTTGGTATCGATGGCAGTATGGAAGAACGTGCTATCTCAAATATGAGAGAAGAACGTGCTGTCTCAAATTGTGACAGAAGAACGTGTTAACTCAAATTGTAATAGAAGAACGTGCTAACTCAAATTGTGATAGAAGAACGTGCTATCTCAAATTGTGCAAAAAGAACGTGCTATCTCAAATTATGAGAGAAGAACGTGCTATCTCAAATTGGGTCAGAAGAACGTGCTATCTCAAATTGGGTCAGAAGAACGTGCTATCTCAAATTGTGATAGAAGAACGTGCTATCTCGATCAGTGGACATATTTTCATTGATACGGCACTGGAATTTGGAGTACTTCAGTATACAGAGCACTTTTTCTGGTTCGTTATTTAATTTTTTAAAGTGATTTAGCCCGATAATAGTGTGACGGAGTCCGTCGGGAAGGTAGTGACGGGCCCAGAGACGGAACGAGAAAAATAATGAAATGTCGTCGTCCCGGGAATCGAACCCGGGACCCTTGGCTTGCTAAGCAAGAGCGCTAACCAATGCGCTACGGCCACTCCATACTCTCTCTCGTTTGTGTCGTCTATTTCATGTGTGTTAACATGCTGGACCGTCACACACCTCCTCTTTCGGTAATCGACGTTCCCGTCGATAGTGCAAAGTTCCGCGTAGCTTCTTGGTCAGGGAGGTTAGGAGCGTCTCCTCTTTACCAATTGCGGTTGCCAGGCCGTGTGTGGCGTGTGCGTGGTTCGGATACTCCTGAAACCAGATGTGACGGAGTCCGTCGGGAAGGGAGTGACGGGCCCAGAGACGGGACGAGAGAAAAATAATGAAATGTCGTCGTCCCGGGAATCGAACCCGGGACCCTTGGCTTGCGAAGCAAGAGCGGTAACCACTGCGCTGCGGCCACTTCATACTCTCTCTCTCTCGTTCGTGTCGTCTATTTCATGTGTTAACATGCTGTACCGTCACAATAGAAAAAAAATAAGATAAGTTTGAATAAACAACTTCTTTTTCAATTTATCAATATATGTTCAATTTTGAATTTTCAGAACCTATACTGCTCCGGTATTTTGAAAAAAATGTGTATAGACATCTTCAATGTGCAGGAAAGGTATTTATTTTATTATACAGAATGAACAATTTTTCTTAGTGTCGAAAGAGTGACTAAAATGCGTTTTGGAGAAAAAAAAGTTTTTGGAGCGGAAAGACTCACTCTCGCGACTCTTCAGTTTTCGTATACAACACGGGGTCTGATTCAATCACTTCGAAGATGTGTTTTCGATATAAATGTTTTTGACAAAGTTTGTCCGTACTTGTCTGCACATTGAACATGTCTTTACATATTTTTTTACAAAATTCCCCAGTTATAAGTTCTACAAATTCAATAGAAATAACATATATCGATAAATTAAAAAAAAAGTTGCTTATACAAACGTATATTTTTTTTCTATTATCGAGCTAAATCACTTTAAAAAATTAAATAACCTAACAGAAAAAGTACTCTGTATACTGAAATAGCCCAAATTCCAGTGCCGTATCAATGAAAATATGTCCGATGATTGAGATAGCACGTTCTTCTATCACAATTTGAGATAGCACGTTCTTCTGTCACAATTAGAGATAGTACGTTCTTCTAGCACAATTTGAGATAGCCCGTTCTTCCATCACAATTTGAGATAGCCCGTTCTTCCATCCCAATTTGAGATACCACATTCTTCTGTCACAATTTGAGATAGCAAGCTCTTCTCTCATAATTTGAGATAGCACGTTCTTCTAGCACTATTTGAGATAGCATGTTCTTCCATACTGCCGTCGGTATATTGACTTGAAGCTGAGGTAAAAAATTTTAAAGTTTGAAATTTTTTTCCTGTGTCATTTAGTCATTTAAATATAAAAAATAAAGCCCCTAGGGGTATAAACATGGTGAATCTGCTCCCGAAAGGTTTTCAAATTATACTTAGAGCATAAGTAGGTACTAATAAAATAAGATCCTGAAAGTTTCAGATCCCTATCTCCATTGGTTATTGAGAAAAAGTAAAATATGTAAAAAACCCAAATAAAACCAAATAATAAGATCCTGAAAGTTTCAGATCCCTATCTCAATTGGTTATTGAGAAAAAGTAAAATATTTTCAAAAAAACAGCAAAAAATTTTTTCTCAGGATTGACCAAACCGATTGATCTACATTTTATATAAGTTTTGGGGGCTGACAATAGCTCCAAGAAAAAAATTAAAAGCTAGATAGCTCTATAAAATCTTTGAAAAAAAATTACTTTTCTTTTATTTTCAATTTTTAAACGTGGTACAATTTTAGCACAATTATGAAACAATTTTTTTTCAAACCTCTTGAAATTCACTATAACACTATGAATTTTAAATTTTTTTACAAACGGTAGGCCATAGTAGAAAAAAATAAAAACCACTTTTTGGCTCAAATAATGAATATATTTATGTTTTGAGGTTTAATTTTTCGTATTTTAACGCATATATACATAATTTGTATTTATTAGAAAAAAAATTTGCTACAGTCAAAAATTAAACCAGGTAAATATCAATAATCAATCCTATAGTAATTTTAACAAATATTTTTAAGAACAACATTTTATTATAAAACTCGATTATTTATATATTTTTTATAGACTTGAGACATAGAGATAACCGAAAATTATTGAATTGATGAAAGACAAGACCATTTTTTTTTCTGAACAAATGTAAACTTTCAAAAAATATTTACGTTTAATTTTAATCATTTGTTTTTTCTTAAAAATTAAAAAACTTAACAGTACACACTAATAAAAGAATTTGTTAAAGACTGCGCAGATATACTGTAAAATACAACATAAAAAAGTTTTTTATAAATAACTAATAAAAAGGAAGATATACCTCAATCATAAATTTTTCGAAAATTTTGCAGAATCACAATTCATCAGTCTTGGTCACTGTCTTCTTCAATCGCAGATGAAACATTGTTTCTATCAGATAATTTGTTCAATGTTTCAGCAGGCGTCGAAATTTCCGACAAATATCTCCCGTGTGACAAATAATATAGTTCCAAGACCATATGCACATTCACAGCTGAAATGTGGTTCCGCAATATTTTTGAAAAATATATCTTAGATTTTGAGATAGTTGTTTGCCTTTTTATTATTTATTTATTAAAAACTGTTCTGTATGTTATCATTGTATTTTACAGTATATCTATCAATCTTTAACAAATTCTTTTATTAGTGTGAACTGTTGGGTTTATTAATTTTTAAGAAAAAACAATAAATGAATAAGATTAAACTCAAATTTTTTTAAAAGTTTACATTTGTTTAGAAAAAAAAGTTCTTGTCTTTCATCCATTCGATGATTTTCGGTTATCTCTATGTCTCAAGTCTATAAAGAATATATAAATAATCGAGTTTTATAATAAAATGTTGTTCCTATAAAAATGGTTAAAATTACTATAAAATTGATAGTTGATACTTACCTGGTTTAATTTTAGACTGTAGCAAAAAAAAAATTTGTTGTTATTTTGAATATGAAATATTATTTTGAATAAATACAAATTGTATAAATATGCGTTAAAATACCAAAAATTAAACCTCAAAACATATAAATAAATTCATTATTTGAGCCAAAAAGTGGTTTTTATTTTTTTCTACTATGGCGTACCGGTTCTTAATTTTTTTTGAATTCATAGTGTTATAGTGAAATATAGAAGGTTTGAAAAAAAAATTGTTTCATAATTGTGCCAAAATTGTATCACGGTTAAAAATTGAAAATGATAGAAAAATAATTTTTTTGCCAAAGATTTTATAGAGCTATATAGCTCTTAATTTTTTTTCTCGGAGCTATTATTAGCCCCCAAAACATATAAAAAATTAAGATCAATCAGTTTGGTCAATCCTGAGAAATTTTTTTTTTCTGCTTTTTACATATTTCACTTTTTCTCAATAACCAATTGAGTTAGGGATCTGAAACTTTCAGGATCTTATTATTTTATTAGTACCTACTTATGCTCTAAGTATCATTTAAAAACCTTTCGGAGGCAGATTCACCATCCTTATACCCCTAGGGCCTTTGCGACGAGAGACCTCTAAATATTAATATTCAGAGCTCTGCTTTTAACAGGCATCTTTTTTTACTTCCCTGAAGGTATTTAATTGGAGATTTCGTAAAAAAAAATAGTCTCATTTTTTAAAAGCATAGTAACAATGGTCGTACAGAGACCAAAATGCAGGTAAAGATCGAAACGTCTCGCCTCGTGAGAGGTTTCGATCCTCAGACTCAGTATACCTATTTATAAGCCTGTCTCGCTCTCTTGCTCTATTTCTCTCTCTCTTTCTATATATATACATCTATATCCACGTTTATTCCTGTGCACCCCGTGATTATATATGGGGCATTCCATCCCAAATCGGACAGTTTGAAAAACTGTTTTTTTTTTATTTCCTCAATTTTTTTATATTTTTGAGTACCCATCAAAAGACCCTTCCTGTTAAATTTTGAGATTTTTTTTATTACCCGTTCCAAAGATATTTGGGTTTTTTTAGACAGCTTTTTAGACTTTAAGCTCAATTTTAAGAGCTTTCAAAGTGCATAAACAAAATAACAATATTTTTTTTTAAGCTGAGACTTTTCCACACAAAAAACTCATTTTTTGAATTTTTTTTATTGTGGTGGAAGATGGCAGGTCATAATGAATAAAACGAAAATTGTAAAACTAGACGAAATACCCCATGTAATAACTGCGAAAGTTAAAGGGGAAAAAATCTGAAAAAATTTGGGAATGTGTTTTTCAATGAGGACTTTCAGCTAAAAAAATGCGAAAAGATCTCAGAGGGTGAGGCCGGATCGTCCATAATTGGCGTTTTGACCCGTATATATATATACACTCAGTCAAAAATTAAAGGAACAGCAAAATTTTCGAGATTTTTCAGCGATTTTCCAAAGGCTGTAACTTTGTTAATTTTGGTCGTAAAAATTTGTCAAAAAAACCATTTTGAAGCTTGAACCTTCTACTTTTGGAATCTTAAGTCAATAAAATTTTGTGGGCATCATCCTCGACGAAGTCAAAAGAAATATCACGGTAAAATTTTTTTCGAAATTTTTGCTTTTTTCAAAACAGTCGATGGGCTCCAAAATTTTTTTCTGAGTTTAATTAATCTATGGATCGTTTAGCTGAATTCTTTGGCTTCAATTTGATTTTTTTTATTTTTGTTATGGGGCATTCCATCCCAAATCGGACAGTTTGAAAAACTGTTTTTTTTATTTCCTCAATTTTTTTATATTTTTGAGTACCCATCAAAAGACCCTTCCTGTTAAATTTTGAGATTTTTTTGATTACCCGTTCCAAAGATATTTGGGTTTTTTTAGACAGTTTTTTAGACTTTAAGCTCAATTTTAAGAACTTTCGAAGTGCATAAACAAAATAACAATATTTTTTTTTTTAAGCTGAGACTTTTCCACACAAAAAAGTTATTTTTTGATTTTTTTTTATTGTGGTGGATGATGGCAGGTCATAATGAATAAAATGAAAATTGTAAAACTAGACGAAATACCCCATGTAATAACTGCGAAAGTTAAAGGGGAAAAAATCTGAAAAAATTTGGGAATGTGTTTTTCAATGAGGACTTTCAGCTAAAAAAATGCGAAAAGATCTCAAAGGGTGAGGCCGGATCGTCCATAATTGGCGTTTTGACCCGTATATATATATACACTCAGTCAAAAATTAAAGGAACGGCAAAATTTTCGAGATTTTTCAGCGATTTTCCAAAGGCTGTAACTTTGTTAATTTTGGTCGTAAAAATTTTCCAAAAAAAGCATTTTGAAACTTGAACCTTCTACTTTTGGAATCTCAAGTCAATAACATTTTGTGGGCATCATCCTCGACGAAGTCAAAAGAAATATCACGGTAAAATTTTTGTCGAAATTTTTGCTTTTTTCAAAACAGTCGATGGGCTCCAAATTTTTTTTCTGAGTTTAATTAATCTATGGATTGTTTAGCTGAATTCTTTGGCTTCAATTTGCTTTTTTTTTAATTTTTGTTCTATGACCATTTTTCGCTGAGATTTCGGCGATTGAACAAAAATTTGTCTTTTTTTCAAATTTTCGATATCTCTAGAACTAATTATCGTACAGCGAGTAAACAGTGGGTTTCAGAAACTTGAATCTACCCTCTATAAGTGCCTGTTATTGTCATAAACGAAAAAAAAATTGTTTCCATGCTTAATTTCGACTTGAAAAAGTCCAAAAAATTAGTTTTTTTCTTGTTTTAGCAAATTTACCACAACTTTGTAGATATTGCGAAAAATACCAATATTTTAAGGTCTTTTTTTTAGCTCAATATATACCTAAAAACCATGCCAATTTTCAAAACAATCGGTCGAACCGTTTTTTGTGACCGATCCATCAAACTTTTAGAAAAATTGAAGGAACACGTTTATTGATCCTCAATGACCAATTAATTAATGGTGTTGAAAATGAATTAAGAAGTTTTTCTTTTTTTTTTCTCTCAAATTTGCATTGAATGAACGTGAAAATTAAAAAAAAATCCACATACCAAAAAAAATTTTTTTTTTTCAAAATTAAATTTTTTTTTTTCAATTTGAATGAAAAAATTTATTGGCATTTTTTCAAAATTTTATTTCGATATTTATTAAATATTGAATGCAAAATTGTGAAAAAAATGCCAATGGAATTTTTTTTCCAAATGAAAAAAAAATCGAAATTTCGAAAAACAAATTTTTTTTTTCGAAATTTGGATTTTCGTTAGCTTTCACGCTCATCAAATGCAAATTTAAGAGGAAAAAAAGAAAACTTTTTTCAAAAATTTTCAACACCATTAATTTGTTATTAACGATCAATAAACGTGTTCCTCTAATTTTTCTAGAAGTTTGATGACTCGGTCACAAAAAAAGGTTCGACTGATTCTCTTGAAAATTGGCATGGTTTTTAGGTATGTATTGAGCTAAAAAAGGACCTTAAAACATTGATATTTTTCGCAATATCTGCAAAGTTATATTTAATCGCAATATCTGCAAATATTTCGATATTTATTAAATATTGAATGCAAAATTGTGAAAAAATGCCAATGGAATTTTTTTTTTCAAATAAAAAAAAAAATCGAAATTTCGAAAAACAAAATTTTTTTTTCGAAATTTGGATTTTTGTTAGCTTTCACGCTCATTAAATGCAAATTTAAGAGGAAAAAAAGAAAACTTTTTTCAAAATTTTTTAACAGCATTAATTTGTTATTAACGATCAATAAACGTGTTCCTCCAATTTTTCTAGAAGTTTGATGACTCGGTCACAAAAAAAGGTTCGACCGATTCTCTTGAAAATTGGCATGGTTTTTAGGTATGTATTGAGCTAAAAAAGGACCTTAAAACATTGATATTTTTCGCAATATCTGCAAAGTTGAGGTAGATTTTCTAACAAGGGGAGGCCGCCTACCTCACCCCACCGATTCCATCCAAACTTTTCAGGTATGTAGTACGTGCCTAGGAGTGTAACAGGTGTAAATATAAAAAACCCGCTTCTCAAGCAATCGCGAGAAATTTGACATTGAAATATTCCGTTGCCTTCATATACTTGTTACGTTAAGAAATTTTCAAGGAGCGCCTGGCCTAGCGGCTAACAAGGGGAGGCCGCCTATCTCCCCCCACCGATTCCATCCAAACTTTTCAGGTATGTAGTACGTGCCTAGGAGTGTAACAGGTGTAAATATAAAAAGCCGCTTCTCAAGCAATCGCAAGAAATTTGACATTGAAATATTCCGTTGTCTTCATATACTTGTTACGTTAAGAAATTTTCAAGGAGCGCCTGGCCTAGCGAAAAACATATTTATCACGATTGTGCATACTATCAATTTTTGATTATTCATTTTAATGGAGAAATTTGTTGTTTCACGTCTCCCGTGCAAAATCGAACTTCCTACGCAAATATACAACAATTTATTCTTTTCCAACGTCAATAATTTTTACAATAAATATTTTATTCGCAGTTGATTATCGTCGCTCTATAACAGAGCATAATGCGGAATTGGGAATAAGGTGACACACTCATATACAGCACAATATGCCGTCACCTTATCAGGAAAATTACTACCGACCGTCTTCGTCTGCTTACAAGAGAGCACTGGCTCGTTTGGACCAAGGGTGAAGAAATCTGTCGATGAGTACGCGCGCAAATATAAAAATGTTGTTATAACATCGTCAAAATCCGGCAAGCTCACAACAGCATTATACAAAGATTTCTTAACCGATACTTTGAAGCCATACTTGAGAGATGAAAAGTTTCTTTTACTTATTGATTCTTGGGGAGGGCAAACAAACCCGGGTTTGTACGACGAAAATTTTGAAAATCAAGAGGGGCTACCAAAGTGCAGCATTAAAGTTATTCCGCCGAAATGTACCCCGCTAGTACAGCCTTGCGACGTATATTTTTACAGGCAGTTAAAGAACCTCATAAAAAGAATGCAAAATTGTGCGCATATCATCGAACAGAACAGGGAGATTAACGCGAGAGAAGATTCCATAAAAATTCAATCCATTGTTCATTATCAGTTGTCCGCGCCAATATTCGTCGATATGCTCCGATATGCGTGTTTTGCGGCCAAATTGTGCGATGGCCGAGAAATGTTTTTGAATGTCAACCAAGTTTGCTTCGCAACGGACGTTTTGAAAAAACCTTGTGAATGCAAAAATTCGGCATTCATTACAAGTGCTAGATGCCACAAAAATTATTGTTTCCCATGCTTTTACGACGAGTATCACCCTGCTTCGTGCAGTACTCCATGAATATAATTTGTGAGACAAAATAAATGAAAATATTCATTGCATACAAGTTCTCGGGTATATTTTCTCTATTTCCAATCTTCTCACAAAAAAAAATCCTAATTCCGCATTATGCTCTGTTATAGAGCAACGATAATCAACTGCGAATAAAATATTTATTGTAAAAATTATTGACGTTGGAAAAAAATAAATTATTGTATATTTTCGTAGGAAGTTCGATTTTGCACGGGAGACGTGAAAAAAAATTCCTCCATTAAAATGAATAATTAAAAATTGATAATATGCACTATCATGATAAATATGTTTGTAGAATAAAGTAGAAAATTGAAACGAAATAAATTTAAAAAAAAAAGTTGCGAGCAGTGGATTCGATCCAGCGACCTTGCGGTTGTGAGTCGGAGCGCTTAGCCGCTAGGCCAGGCGCTCCTTGAACATTTCTTAACGTAACAACCCACACGGAACCGAGTGTCCATTGGACGTCCATCTATCATCCATAGATCCTTAACACGTCTACATCCACGATGGACGTAATGCGGACATCCATTGAACATCCATGGTATACTTTTGATTGGACAAAACGCAATGGATCACACAGGACGTATATTGTATGTCCACGACACGTACTATTTCTTGAGCTACAAATATACACAACACGGCCATCCATGGTATGTCCATAGGTAGACATTAAATAGCTTTTAATTCAGGATAGTAATTGAACATCCACTGGACGTTCCAGGTTCGTAAACGAAAATCACATTCGGAGGACGTCAATTGAACGTCTATCGGATGTTTCATGTAGGATTTCATATAGACGTGAACCTGGAACGTCCAATAGATGTCCAATTACGATACTGAATTAAGAGCTATTGAATGTCTACCTATGGACATACCATAGATGGCCGTGTTGTGTATATTTGTAGCTTAAGAAATAGTACGTGTGTGAACATACAATATACGTCCTGTGTGATCCATCGCGTGTTGTCCAATCAAAAGCATTCGTCCTTTAGATGTACATTTAAGTATTTCGGGCAGCTGTGATATGGGTACGCCGATTGACCGTCGTATGTACGTACAAATTACGTCTATCGAAGGATAACGCGGAAGCTTATTCGACGTCCACGACACATATTTTTGGAGCTATAAATATATTCCGCGCGTAACTTAACAGGCAGGGGACGTCCAATAATCATTTAAGTTGGATGAAAATTTCATTCCGGGGAAGTCCATGGGACATTCCTTAAACCACTATCGGAGATGCGAAACGGCAGCGATTCTATGTGCTGAAAAAGTTTCGTATACGTACCCTTAGATATTTTTTAGAGGTACCTATAGACCACATAAAGTGACATTTAATGTACGTATTTAAGACGAATGCCAATAGTGCAAAAGATATCTAATGATCATCTATTATACGTCCCTTAATTTAAACGCTATTGATTACACATTATCCATTAATTATAAATTTCATTACGATTATACGTTATTCAAGGTTTGTGAGACAAAGATATATAAGTATATCAGCAAACTACATCGTATAAGGTTTTTACATGCATAAGTTTCTCATAAGTCAAGTTAGTGTAGGTAGGTAGGTAGGTAGGTAGGAGATTAGAAAAGTTAAGCAGCACCCCTTGAATCCAATACTTGGATGGGTGACCACAGTGTGAAAAATCGAAAACTATTTTTTTTCTTCTTTTTTTCTGTAAAATATGGATATCTCGTAGGCCCCGAATATTATATAATCAGTAACAAAGTTTATAATTACTTAATAATGTGTAGTTAATAACGATTAAATTATTTAAATAAAGGGACGTATAATGGATGATCATTGGACATCTTTCGGATCACTGGTTTATTCGTCTTAAATACGTAAATCAGACGTCATTTTTTGGGGTCTAGTCCGTCTAAAAACCGTCTCAAGGTACGTATAAGGGATGTTCCCATTACATAGAACAGGTGCCGTTTCGCACTTCTTTTAGCAGTGATAGGGATACTCATAGACGTCCCTGGGATGGAGCATTCATCCACCATGTATGGATATTGGACGTCCCATGGCCCTAATGTTCCGTGTGGGAAGTATATGAAGACAACGGAATATTTCAATGTCAAATTTCTCGCGATTGCTTGAAAAGCGAGTTTTTATATTTACACCTGTTACACTCCTAGGCACGTACTACATACCTGAAAAGTTTGGATGGAATCGGTGGGGTGAGGTAGGCGGCCTCCCCTTGTAAAATGCGCGGCAATAACATGTGTTGCGGCGTTGCCACACGTCAGTTGCGAGAGCCGCCCAAACGAAAACTTCACAAAAATTCTGCAGTATTTTTTCAATTTCTCGCACTGTAAGTACACTGGAATCCCTCGTATTCGACGAGATTGGGAGACATCGTCAAATACGAGAGCGGCCAATCACGTGCTGGAATTACGCAACGGTTCCCCTTCTTACTATGTATTCCGACAGGAACGTGCCTAGTGTTTTTAAGAAAGAATGATATTTTTTGCCTACTGCAATCACGTTTTAAAAATCAATTATATATGTGTATGAATATGAATAATTATGATGCACGACATAAATTTAGTACTGTAATGAATCTCACTGTCAAGATCCTTAGTGAGGTTATGTTGATACATTGAAGCAACATGTAATTAATACATTGACGTAATACGCATGCATTGTCGTATTCTAGGCAGCTCAGTTTATGAGTGCAAATGTTCTTGAATATCTTTCTGACAGTGAAATGGTTAGGTTGCACACTAGGTAAAAAATTTAATTTAGAGGTTATGTGGGACGGACATATTTCTACACCCATACTCTATACTACTTGAGCCGGCCCTGAGGAGGCCCTGTAATGCCGCCCAATGTTCCACCCCCGTCAAATACGAGGAGGTCAAATACGACGGATTCCAGTGTACCCGATTATTCGGAAGTTTTTTGATACGGTTTTATTAATTATTTATATGTTACCAAACGAAATTTCATTGAAAATGCGCTGTTATTTCTGTTTTAATTTCGGCATTGAAACCCATTAGCAGTGACGAACGCCACAAGACGCCATGTTAGATGTCTGATATTTACCGAAATTTATTTATTATATAATTCAGGCCACAGCCATTGAATCTTCACGAAAATTGGTATACGCGACTTTTACAAGATAAATAATAGGTGGGCCAAGTTTCATCGACATCTTATTGTTAATTCTCTTAGGTGGAGAACCTCCATAAGACAACTCTTCGTTCTAATTCGTGTGTTTTGTGTACACGGTATTGAGTACGTTTCAATAATGCTGTCATGTTCGGAGCACTTTTTACCGACAGTGTTAATTTATAGACCCAGAATTTCTTAATTTCTCCAAATATCTCCCCACATCATATCGTGTACTATAGGAAAAAAATATATAAGCTCAGACAAACCTTTCTCGTTCTGCCGAAGCTCGCATAGAGCATCTGTCATAGTGGCAATTTGAGAAGCAAGCTTCGCAAGTGGCTCCGCCTGTGCAGATGCAAGATAGCGATCCGACAATCGTTCCGCTTGCTCAGTTATCTGGCGAAGACTTTTTTCACCGACACCACCTCGTAGAGCCCGCCCATCATCTAGCCAATCGTGCGCTGCTCTTATACGCGATTCTATAGCACTCTGAGCCTTTTTTAGCACCTGTGTCGTCAAAAATTTGTACAATTTGGTTTGTAAAGAATAATATAGTAAAGAGAATTAAGATAATAATATCATATTTGAAAAAAAAAAATATTTGAATAAATATTATAAGTTACATGAATAAATTACTCAATCCGATTTGAGATGAAAGTTGTTTTCCTGCAATTCGTTTCATATGATCACTTTAAATTCTGTATTCAAAGATGATTCACTGATTGCGAATTTGAACGCAAAATTCGTCGGGGACACGCGGTACTCAAGGATTTTCGAAGTTACTAATTACAAATCTAAACTTCAAATTGAGGCATATAACATGGTTGATCGAATTTACTAAACCGAAGTATGTACCAATCGTTACTTAATTTACATGAAACCCGATACATGTGAAGTTGAATTGATTCACAATTCCAAAAGATGTCGGAAAGTTACGCGCGTCTGAGCTTTCAACCAATCAGTAAAAAATACTGCAACCAAGATATTAAATCTTATGTAGAGGAAACATATTACAAAAAAATTAAGCTTTCTCTCTTAATAAGTAATGTGAAATAAATTATAATCAAACTTAAATTTTTTTTATTTGATGTACCTCTGATTAAAATTTATTACATTTACTGAAATTCGATATTTTTACGATTGAATATATAATACCTATTGATAGTGGATAATACGGATGTATAAATCCCATGATAATACATATGATTTTCTGGCAGCCTTAATCTGCTCACCATTTTAGGTCTGGTATTTTTAAAAACCGTTAAACGTTTCTCCTCATTGGTTTATCATATTGGATTCACAATTGACAATTTCGGAATAAACAAAATATATTCGAAGTCAGCGACTTCCAAAATTTCCACTGACAAAACCACGATTAATTCGAATGAAGTCCAACCAAACGATCCACAGATTGGTTAAGCTCGAAAAAAAATGTTAGAGCCCATCAACTGTTTTGAAAAAAACAAAAATTTCGAGAAAAATTTTACCGTTGGATTTCTTTCAACTGCGGCGAGGGTGATGCCCACAAAATTTGTTTGACTCAAGATTCCAAAACTGGAAGATTCAAGCTTCAAAATGTTTTTTTTTTAAATTTTACGACCAAAATTAACAAAGTTCAGCCTTTAGAAAATCTTTGAAAAATCTCGAAAATTTTGCTGTTCCTTTAATTTTTTGACTGAGTGTATTTATTATTTTGAAACGTAAAGATGTTTTTATTTTTTTTATGAATTTCGTTTCCATACTGTAACAATCACTGTATGATTGTAAATAAAAGTCGAACTAGGATACTGAATGTACTTGGCAATACGTATTCAGGGTCTCTTGATTTCACAACTTTTTGTGGGTAGACTAAACTACGGATACTCTTATAAATGTACTTGTCTCCAATTTTTGTACACCATTTTTGGCGTTTTATGGTTTTCAAGTTACTCGTATTGCGTCCACGCAACTGAAATTGCTCAGTAAAAAGATGACTCATCACGAACGGGACTGATATTTCCTAACTTTTAAATATTTTCAGGCACAGACTAAGGAATTTTGCTAAGGTACCCGCGTAGAAAAAAAGAATCTTTCCAAGAATCTTGACAAGAGTCAAGGATTGGATCCAATGCTTGACTCTTTCCAAGATTATTTTTTTAACGAATTAAAGAATTTTGTCAAGAGTTTTGTGAAAAATCTTTTCAAGAATCTTGGAAAGAGTCAAGCATTGGAACCAATGATTGACTGAATTAAAGACCCGCCCGAAAGGGTGAAACGGTGTGCTGGTCATAGCGGAAAAACGGTAAGTCCGATCGGGCTGATTTTTTTCATCCATTTTTTTTTAGTACCATGTGACTCGTAAAAGAAAAATTGGAAAAATTCGCCCTTCGTGTGAACAAATACGATATCCAAACGGCTTTAATCGAAGTCATCAGCGAAAGGAACAAATAAATAAAACGTATACTCGTAGATAATATGGACATTAGTTATTGCAATATTGAATTTTTGTTGCCTTTGGTAATTGTTCGCCAGGGCACCGTTATGAATACCGTGCAATACGTTATGATACATACGGTCAATTGGTCTGCATCCCATTCCTCCTCATCGTATGTTGTCAACTGAAGAACGCGAATGATTTCGTTTAACTCGTCGGATATACGCTCAGACAAATAATTGCGATTTTCTGCTGCTTCTTCTGCACCATTGCCTCCTTGTGAAATAATGTGGATGAATATTTTCATCGAACAGATTAGAATTGGCGCTAGAGTCTTCACCTGGAGACAAGAAATTCAGCCAACACACGTCACAAAGACTTTATTACCTCAGAATCGATATGTGTAAATGTTCGATACAAACTGAAGATTAAATTATTGAATGAAAAAGTTGGAAACTTTTTCTCATCCTAAATAGAAAATGCAATTAACGCTGATGATTTTAAGCTAGTAAAGTATAGCAGCTATCATATGTATGAGGCAGATACAGTCACATAAGAGACACTAATGAATAACGCCATTGTAGTAAATTAGCTACAACGTGGGATTTGATAACTTTTGTCAAAATAGTACGGATTATGCACTATGCGCTTCTGAACTTGTGAAAACTTACTGACATAGTTTCGGTCGGTTAAATAGTACGACTCGTACTGAAAACATCACGCTCAGCATTAAAAGTTTCATGTTGCCTTCTCGGTACATAATGTACTATTAAGGCGATACTCTGGTCTAGGGACATACATTTTGAGCATATTATCAAACTCGATAAAAAAAAAACCAGAAATATTGTTGCCATTCTTTTTTTCCAACATATTTGATAATATTTTGACAATATACAAAAAAAAAAATGCCGCTCAGTTATAGAATTTTGAAAGAAAAATTTTGATTTACGTGTATTTTAGATGGAAAATCTTTTCACGCTATAGAAAAGTACTTAATATTAATATTAAGGTCTGTAACTTTCAGGGAATTTCTTTTCAGACATATCCAACAAAATTTAAGGTGGAGAGTGAGACAAATAAAAATAAGTCGAAAAAAATCACCCTCGGGTACATATATGAGGCATTCCACGTCGAGTCGGCCACCCCATTTTTTGGAATCACCAAAAATCTTTTGAGAGAGAGAGAGTGAGCGAGAGAGAGAAGCCTAACACCAAAACTAACAAACCCAAAAAATTGTTAAAATTGTTTGGGTTGTGATTTTTTTAATTTTCATTCTTTTAAATTGTTATTATTTTAATTATTATTGTTTTTGGTGGCTTCCGAACGTCTCAAAACGCCTTCCAAGGCCATCGCGCCTTGGAAATCTACTGACATTCTCCGCACGGCTTGGATTTTTCTCTTTTGTTTTTCGAAATTGTTATTATTTTTTTAAAAATCGGGTTTGATTGTATTTTTTGAAAATTGTTATTTCAACTGTTTTTTTTTTTAAATGCTATTGTTTTCATTGTTAATTTTTTAATTTGTTATCATTTAAATAGTTAATATTTTCGTTATTATTATTTTTTCCATTGTTCTTGTTTTTTATTGTCTACTTACATTGGCTGCACGGATTTGATCTTTTTTGGTTAGAAATTGGGATTATTTTTGTAGAAATTTTTTTGTGTTGCGATTTTTAATATTTTTTATTATTTTTTTGCTCTAAAGGCTTTCGCAGAGTCTATAATAATTAGTAAAAAGTTAACACTCTAGATGCACAGTATATAATAAAAACGCAAAAATTAAACATTTGAAGAAAATCCTAAAAATTTGAAATTTGAAAAAAAAAGAAAACAAATTACACAAACCAAGCCAAAAACTTGTCGTGCATAAATTTTTTAAGACCAAGCCAAACTCAAAAACTTGGCGTGCAGGGTTAAGAAAAATAAGCCCGGGAGGTGCCGCAGGATTTCCACGAGATAAGATAGAAAATTATTATACCTACTTATATAGTGATAACACAGATTATCCCAAGTATATTTTACTGTCAAATATGTGGTTTGCTCGCGTAGTACTAACGCATTATGTGCAATGATCGTTATGAGACTTTCGAATTCAACCGTAGTTCGAGCATCGCTTTTTATATTGTCAATTAGAATCTTGAATATTCTAATACACTCGCTCAATCGTCACGTGCATCCGGGACAATCATCGTAAATCCAGGCCTGGTTGCATTCCTGCGTACGTCGTGGATGTCATCGCCATTCAATATTCAAGATGAGTATTCAATATTTAAATGATTGACCGTTAAGAGAGGAAACTAAAAAATGAATCGTTATGAAAATAAAATATCGTTACATATGTTACACGGAAAAAATTTATGATAAAAGAAGTAGCAACGATATTTATGATTATTGCAACCATTATGTGCTATAAAGCTGTTATTGTGTTCAGTGCAGCCAGATCGGGTGTAAAATCGACCCCCACTCTGCGGCTTTGCACGGTGCCACACAATGATGGCCGCCCGTGTCTGTGAGCGAACGACGTTCGTGTCGCTTCGGGAGAGCCGAGCGCGGCCGAAGCGTCGACACCCCTCGCGCGCTGTTGTTCTCCCACCCCATGGCGTCAGATATACGAACACACGTAGAAGTCGCACGTCCGTGTGCGAGTACAATGTAAGCCGAAGCCGAAGCTGCCGAGGGCCCGAGGCTCCGCGGAAAAACGCGGTGAGACTCGAGGCGTGACGTCACCCGGGATCATGAGCGGGTTTTTTTTAATTTAAATGATTTTTTCCCTCGGTGCCGTCCGTTATCAATGAAAACGGAAAAATTTATCGGGGAACATTATAAATTATTTTTCAGTTCATACGTCGATTGAAATGTAATAATAATAAATAATAAAAACATTTTTCGTCAAGAAATTACTTACGACTTATTCACAAGCGATCCTATATAGATAATTTAAAATGGAATTCAAATGTAAACCTCTTTATGAATTAAATTATTTCTTTGAAATAATTTAAATTTAAATTTGAATTTAAATATTTTTACGAAAAATATTTTTACGAAAAATATTCATTTGTGACAACAAATCAAACCAAACATTTAACAATATTTTATAAATTATTGTTATTCGATTTTTCAGCACTTGAATCCAGTGTCAGAAACATGCCAGCGCCGAAAAATTATTAACACCCTATTATATAGTATTCGATTTTTTTAAATTTAATATAAACAGGAAATAGTACATGCAACATTTTTCATATTGCATATCGCATGTACATACCTCATGATTCAAACAATCTTGATGTACAAGAAAATAGCAAAAAATTGTAAGCGTCGAAAGAGCGGCGTGGATAGAGTGCTCGCTCACACCCTTGAGGGTGCGGGTTCGATCCCATCGCCTGCAATTTTTTTTTTAACATACATTATTGGATTTTTTTTTTTTAATATGGTGAACTGTTCATTTCCGGAACAACCACCATAGATGGAACATTTTTTTTTAAATTTAAATTTAAATTTCTCAACTCTTGATGAAAATAAATATTTTACTGTAGGTTAAAACGAAACAATACTATTCTAAAAATCTCAGGATCTTTTGTGATTAATAAAAGATATAATATAAAAAAAAAATTAATGAAAAATGTAATTTTAATCGTGGATTTGCACGATTTGTAAAAATTCAGGAATTCATTTTTTTTTTAAATTAAAAAAACCTCTCGGGAAATTTCAGGATCTTTTAAGATCAGTGCAAGGTATTTTATTCAAAAAATTGAACCAAAAAAATATTCCGGAAAAAAATTTTGAAAAATGATGAATTAGGAGAATTTTAAATTTTCAAAAATCGAGAAAATCCTAGCTGGACATTAAATTTTTGGTTCAATTTTTTTGAATAAAATACCTTGCACTGATCTTAAAAGATCCTGAAATTTCCCGAGAGGTTTTTTTTATTTTTTAAAAAAATGAATTCCTGAATTTTTACAAATCGTGCAAATCCACGATTAACATTACATTTTTCATTAATTTTTTTTTATATAATATCTTTTATTAATCTTAAAAGATCCTGAGATTTTTAGAATAGTATTGTTTCGTTTTAACCTACAGTAAAATATTTATTTTCATCAAGAGTTGAGAAATTTAAATTTAAATTTAAAAAAAATGTTCCATCTATGGTGGTTGTTCCGGAAATGAACAGTTCACCATATTTAAAAAAAAAATCCAAAAATGTATGTTAAAAAAAAAATTGCAGGCGATGGGATCGAACCCACACCCTCAAGAGTGTGAGCGAGCACACTATCCACGCCGCTCTTTCGACGCTTACAATTACTTGCTATTTTCTTGTACATCAAGATTGTTTGAATCATGAGGTATGTACGTGCAATATGCAATATGAAAAATGTTGCATGTACTATTTACTGTTTATATTAAATTTAAAAAAATCGAATACTATATAATAGGGTGTTAATAATTTTTCGTCGCTGGCATGTTTCTGACACTGGATTCAAGTGCTGAAAAATCGAATAACAATAATTTATAAAATATTGTTAAATGTTTGGTTTGATTTGTTGTCACAAATGAATATTTTTCGTAAAAATATTTTTCGTAAAAATATTTAAATTCAAATTTAAATTTAAATTATTTCAAAGAAATAATTTAATTCATAAAGAGGTTTACATTTGAATTCCATTTTAAATTATTTATTTAGGATCGCTTGTAAATAAGTCGTAAGTAATTTCTTGACGAAAAATGTTTTTATTATTTATTATTATTACATTTCAATCGACGTATGAACTGAAAAATAATTTATAATGTTCCCCGATAAATTTTTCCGTTTTCATTGATAACGGAGAGCACCGAGGGAAAAAATCATTTAAATAAAAAAAAACCCGCTCGTGATCCCGGGTGACGTCACGCCTCGAGTCTCACCGCGTTTTTCCGCGGAGCCTCGGGCCCTCGGCAGCTTCGGCTTCGGCTTACATTGTACTCGCACACGGACGTGCGACTTCTACGTGTGTTCGTATATCTGACGCCATGGGGTGGGAGAACAACAGCGCGCGAGGGGTCGACGCTTCGGCCGCGCTCGGCTCTCCCGAAGCGACACGAACGTCGTTCGCTCACAGACACGGGCGGCCATCATTGTGTGGCACCGTGCAAAGCCGCAGAGTGGGGGTCGATTTTACACCCGATCTGGCTGCACTGATTGTGTTTCAGGATGAAATAGGGCGAAATAACGAACGAAGATGATATTTAATGTATATTTTGTTTGCCTCTATTGTCACGCGTCGTATCTATTCGGGATCGTGGATCGAACTTCCAATTTTCGTTACATTAATCCTCATCGCTTCTCTCTCACACACACGCACGATTAGGAAAGCCCCACGTATATAGGCCACAATATATTTTTACATACACACTATGTACACACTTTTCCCGTGAAACCTAAATCTATAACTGTAGAGCCTACAATGCAGGGATGCTACTATGATTTATTATCAAATTTGGACCTAACAAAAGGTCAATAAAAGATTCTCAACTATTCGAGAAATGATGATAATATCATTGTTCGTTTATCCACTAATAAAAAGTTGATGGAAAAAAATGAGTAGCGATGTATCGAAATATCGAATTTCGTCCTCGTTTTATTCGTGCTGTGATTGGTCGGTTGACCAGGCTCGGAGCGCGACTTCACACCTCGCGTGTGCGTGACTTTTCACACATCGCGCGTCTTGGATGAGTTTGACAGTTGGTGCGGGGTTATTACGTCGTGTCAACAGACAAGTATTTGAATATAAACTGTACAAGATTTTTCTTAGTGTACTGTTCTTATCCTTACTCACTAGCTTACTCGGCCGTTACCTCTCGTGTTTATTTTCATGGTTGCTTATTAGTGCACTTGTGCAAATGTCTTCTTTTTCATTCTTTCATATGTTCACTCCATCGTTAAATGGTAAGAGCAGCTGGACTTGGTTTTTCCTCGCTGAGCGTATGGGTCCTTAACACTGCACGCCAAGTTTTTTAGTTTGGCTTGGTCTTTAAAAATTTACGCACGACAAGTTTTTGGCTTGGCTTGTGTGATTTGTTTTCTTTTTTTTCAAATTTCAAATTTTTAGGATTTTCTTCAAATGTTTAATTTTTGCGATTTTTTTAAATTCGAATTTTGGGGATTTTTAACACTTGGCGTCCTTGTTATACTTCTTAGAAGTATTTTGTGATTGATTTCGCTTTTTTTTTAAACTTATATATACTAGTATATACTGGTTTACACAGGTATATACTGGTATATATATGCTAGTATATACCAAAATGACCAAAAAAATTACCCGTACAAATTCAGGTCAGTCATGACACATAACATTTAAGCTTATAATGTAAAACATATCATACAAAATAAGACAAAAAAGAATGTAATTTTAGAAATAATAAATCTGAAGAAGATCCGAATTAGGATCGAAACGTTATACCAAAAAAATTGTCCACTGTCATTTGGACCCACTGGCCGAATCACAGCCGATTCTTCCTTCACTATTATACCTCTATATACCTGTATATACCAGTATATACCGTATATGCCTTTATATACCTGTATATACCAGTATATACTTGTATATATCTGTAAATACTTATATATACCAGTATATACTTGTATATACCTATATATACTTGTACATACCTATATATACCTGTATATACCTGTATATACCTGTATATATCTGTATATATCTGTATATACCTGTATATACCAGTATATGCCGTATATATACCGTATATGCCTTTATATAACTGTATATGCCTTTGGATACCTGTATATACCTAACACACACTCTTTTATCTCTGAACTAGCTGACCCGACGTACTTCGTACCGCCCCAGAATTAATAAATGTTTTGTTAACTTATTAACTGAATTAAATTTATTGTTTTCATTAAGGATTTTTTATTAAAAATGAATTAATTATAAGTTCAATACAAAAAATAAAAATACAAAAATACAAAAAGTAAAATAAAATTCATTTCAATTACATATATTATTACATTAAAATGAATGTAATTAACGTGGCAGCAAGACATATGCTTTATTGAAGCGAATCAAAATAATTCGCGTAGCATTGCTGCACTCCTTTCTGTTGAACTATTTGCTGCATAGGTTACACGTGGATTTATTCCCTTCATTAGAGTACCTTTTGATATACATTTTTTGTTTTATTGTCAGGTGCGAGAACGAACAAAGCTGATGGTTTGCCGATACGTGAACATGCCACGTACAATTGACCATGAGAGAAACATTCATTTTTTAGATAGAGCCCACAAACACTCAAGGATTGGCCTTGTGATTTGTTGATCGTCATAGTGAATGCAAGGCGAATCGGAAATTGAATTAGTTTAAACTCGAATGGCATATCGGTTGGGATCATCGGAATTCTTGGAATGAGAACTTCATCACCTTTGAACTTTCCTCTGAGTATCGTACCGTGAATCACATTGCTCATGAGTTTTCTCACCACCAAACGCGTTCCGTTACATAGTTTTGGTTGGTTAAAATTTCTAAGCATGATTACAACTGTGCCAACCTTCAGTTCCAAATTATGCGGTGGCAAGCCAGGCAGATCCAATGAGTTTGAAAATTCAGTTGGATAGTTGGTTGCTTCGTCTTTGTTTGTTACACAGTCGATAGATTTGAAGGAATGCAGGGGACCGACGATTTGATTTAGAATTGTGAAGTTCAAGTGATCCACATCTTTTCTCTTTGCCGCAATAATTGCTCGTTCATTCAACCAATTATGATTTGTGTAGTTATCAATGATGTCCGGGAACACTTCGTTGATGAGCTCGTTCCTCGTTGAGACGAAATTGCAAAAATTCTGCGGAAATGAAATTAATCCGTTCGATTTGTCGACAGGAACATGGCCATTACCGATATTCAGCAATTGCTTAGAGAAATCTTCGGCAGATGGATCATTTAGCAATGCAACTCTCATGTTTGTCGTCAGCTGAAGCTTCTTCACATAGCACCAAAAATTCGATGATTTGAGGCAAGCCTTTATTTCACCGGCAGCGGTCGATCTTGGAATGACTGGTAGTGTTTGGCGGAAATCGCCAGACAGTAGAATCATTGCGCCTCTAAAACATCTTGGGTCATTGCGCAGATCTTCCATAGTTCGATCAAGTGCTTCCAATGCGCGTTTGTGCGCCATTGTGCATTCATCCCAGATGATGATTTTACTTGCTACCAAAACTTTGGCCATTACTGATTGTTTTGCAATGTTGCATGTCGGTTTTTCAATAATTTGAAGGTTAACGGCAATTTTAACGCTGAATGAGCCGTCCGGCATCCTTCGAGCAACGTTGCCGCTATTCCAGAAGAAGCAACTGCTACAACAATTTCGGACCTCACACGAACAGTGGCCAAAATCAATGACACGAGGAATGTTTTCCCAGTTCCACCTGGCGCATCGAGGAAAAATAAGCCACCGTTCCCATCATTAAATGCCTTTATTAACGTATTGTACACTTCCCTTTGTTCAAGGTTCATCACTGGTACATTCGTTTGAACTGATTGTTTTAATGCATCTCGATCGTATTCACGTTCACGTTCCAATTCTCGATTGAAAGAGTTGTTCATTGCACGATATGGCGTTGACATTCCTAACTTGACTGACAAACTGCCACACATGAGGTAACATATGTCTTCGATCAAAAGCAAAACCTGGTTATGTATCTCCTCATCCACCTCGTGATCGAGATTCCCTGAACTGACGCGAATTCTATGTAAAATGTCTTCTGACATGTCATCCTTGTACTTGTTCCATAGTTCACATGGATTCGATGGGAAGCATGTCGAAATAATTATAGCAAATAATGTGCGTATTTGATTTGGAGATGCAGAAACAATTGCTTCAGCCATAGTCATATCCCAATGAGTATCGTTTTCAAGCAAATTGAGCTGTTGACATGCAGCGCGAAAAGTTGGGCACACTACACCATTGACAGTTCGAATTGATTCAAATGATGTCGGGCCACGAACATTCACCAACAACAATCGCAAGTAGAAACATTCGTCATTCTTCGGATGAACTGTGTAAATGCGACCAAGAGCATCAGTAGCACGCAAATCCGGATGAATCAGGAACCGTATCGCCTTGCTTCCGACGTTGAAACTTTTTCGATGAAGCATTCCAAGTATAATAACGTGGCATCTCAGAGTATAGCAACGTTTGTGCAAACGGATCGCTTTGGCAAATTGAAAATAACTGGTCAATGTTTTTGCTGGAGGTGTTTCAGTACGTTGAGCAACATTTGATGCGTTGAAATAAACTCGTTGACCATTCTCCAGATGCACCGCCAAATGTACAACAGTGGGATGACGTTCATGAATGGGGAATGAGAATATACGCCAAATCGCCTCATTGCAGCTAACATATCGACAAACTTGATATTGCGTGATTTCATCGTCTGTATTGTGAGTTTGAACGCCAAAATCTGCCATATCACTGCCTTTCGTCATATATTTGCAGATATATTTAATGGACTTCACTGAATTACAATACTCCACGTTGCAATGCACCTCAAATGTTTTGGACCGAAGTGGTGAATACGGAACAATCCAAGTGTTATCGACTACAAAATCATTTTCTTTCACTTTCGTTGTGATAGTTCTACCGTTATCATCAGGTGATCGACGCCGATACACTGGATAACCATCATTGCCAGTGATAGTCTCCGCTATGGAATTACGTGGATAACGCTTTGAACATTTGCCATCTACTATGCATGGTGATTTGTAGTTGATAACACCACACGGTCCGTGAATCATGTTCGTAATTACAACTTCATGCAGGTCTAGATCAGCTTCGGGATCAGGAATCTCTGCGCATATGATGTCATCTATTTGGACTAATCGAATTTTTTTCTTCTAACCAAATAAGAATGTGTGCATGCGGCAAGCCTCGTTTTTGCCATTCAATCGAATACATCCAGCATCGAGTATCCCCAAAGACGCGATGTTGAACAATGTAGTTTATCAACGACCTGATTTTTTGTTTGAATACACGTGCGGTGATGTCGTGCCGATCACTTGATGTTTGTCCGGGGAGCAGCAATTGAATAATTTCTACCCATTTCGGATTGCACGTAAAGGTGATAAATAGATCTGGACAACCGTAATGATGAACATATGTCGTTCCATCTTGCGCATATTCATGCATATGACGCGAGCTGCCAATGTACGTCGCCGGTAGAATAGTCAATCGACCAACATTAGCTGCATCTCCTTCGGTGCTGATTGCATCGCGTAAATGAATTTACTCCTCCGAACGCAGTTTTGCTTGGTTCAACCTAATGAAAGTGAGTCGCTCCGTTTCGATTTTGACGTATATATCGACACAATATTGCTGAAATAATCGACGAAATTCCAGCAAATAGTTGGCAACATTTTGACGAATCATCGTAATAATTCATCGAGCTAACCTTCTTAGTAGTTTCCTCACCTCAAATTAAATTAGTGATATTAGTGTCATATTAAAATGAAAATTAAGATATTGATACTTACCTCTCAATGGATTCATAATTTTGATATTAAAGTGATATCCATCATCTCCTTGCCAAAACATCAGTGGGTATTGCAATGCATCGTATGAACGGTTTGTTTCGTATGTTCGTTGCAGTTGTCCAGTGTCGCGGCGTGTAAGCATAATATCGCGTGTTTCCAAGTTTTCCCCAATAATCACAATTGCAACTTCATTTATTGTTGGAGCGTTGAATTGGCGTTCGTGTGTTCCAGCGGGTCGTTTATCCGCTCTGATCACGACTTTTGTAGTCATCACTTGGCATGCGATTTATCGCATTTTTGAACAATCGAACCAATGCATGATGTTCATAAAGTAATTGATGTAGATCTTTAAGAATTGCTCTTTTCATTGTCTTATTCATCGTATAACGGCGATCAAGTTGGTCCTCCATATTGCCCATAGAGTAAATTTGGATGAATTTATGGTGTGCGTCTTCAAGCGGTTGCAATGATCCAATTCGATGGTGAATTTGGCCTTGGATCTGTAAAGTCAAAGGCGAAGTCAGAATGACTGGCTTATGATTATCAAAAGATAATGGACGATTACTTTCTCGAACAGAAATAACCTTGTATGTTGGATTGAATCGCCATTCTTCGATAATATGTGCTCCAAATGAAGTCATTTGAAAACATCCGTTGTATTTTTTAGTGTTTGATAGAAAATGTCGTGATTCTGGTGTTTCGCCACGAAGCAATGAATGCAATGGCTCTGGTGGTAGAGGCAATAATGGTAATTTCACCTTGCCACTGAGACAGCACAATCCAGGCGTTTCTCCAGCGAACTTTAATGCACCGCAATGGTCGCAAACAACCTCCATTTGGCCAATTTGAACGAAAGGATGTGAGCTGTAGTCAATTGTGCAATCGTATTGAAACGCTACTCGGTTTAAATCAACACTTGAAGCATTTCTTCTTGCGCGTCGAAGATTATCCCATTGTTGATCTGTATAATAAGCTCGACGATTTCTCATAGCCAACTGAACCATTTGACGCACTGCCTCTCTTCGTTCTTGTGTTTGTGAAGCACGAAGTCGGGCCATACTAACGCGGCGATTGTCTCGTGAGATTTCTTGTTCATTTTCAGTTGATCGATTTGCAATATTCCGAAGTCTAATTGCATTACGGCTTCGTTGTGAAAGATTAGATCTTCTGGCTCGCGGCTTTATAAATATTGCAAATAACACCGTTACATTAATCACACAATTCCAAATCACTCAATTAAAAATTACACAGTGAACCAATATATGCACGCACAATCAAAAATATAATAACCTCACGAATAAATTCACCTCACAAATATGATAACCTCACGAATAAATTCTCCTCGAAAATCAAACACACTCCAGAATAAGCGATTTTATTGATTTGCTATTCGCGCATCGAAAATCAACTTCTCTAAGTTGAGACGAAAAAAATAATTCGTATAAATCAGTCAATATTCATCTTTTGGAACTTTCCCAATGATTGAACAAACAAAAACAGCCCATATGACCTGAAGTTTCCAAATTTATTTAAAAAAAAAAACATTTCTATACAATTAAAAACAAAATTCACCAAATTTTTTTTTCATGAATTTTTCTGATGTTTTATTAGTTATTCTGCTATTCTAGGCTGAGACAAATCCAAAAAATGAAAGATCATGAAAATCAGTCCAGCCGTTCTTGAGTTATAAATGGTGTAACTAACCCAACTTTGTTATATATATATATATAAAATAGCGGCGTTAAGACGGCTAACATATTTTTTTTAAATGTAAACATGATATTTTTTTTTCACCAAAAATTTTGTCAGATTAAATCTAACATCTTTTGTAGGAACATTTTTTTGATACCGCCTATAATAGAGGGTGTCCCATTTTAATCTAACAGCTGAATTATCTTGAAAAATACTGCTCCGATAAAAAATTGAGTGGGATGAAACTTTTAGGTTTCAGAAGGGGACGTTCAACAAAATTTTTTGTTTTGGTCCAAAATTCAAGATGGCGGCGTTAAGATGGCTGCCATGTTTTTTTTAAATGGAAATATGATTTTTATTTACCAAAAAATTGTTCAGATCAAATCTAACATCTTTTGTAGCAATTTTTTTTCATGGCCCGGATATTTTAGACTAGATCACCATTTTTGACTATTTTAGCGTTATGCTGCATAACGCTAAAATAGTCAAAAATGGTGATCTAGTCTAAAATATCCGGGCTATAAAAAAATATTCCTACAAAAGATGTTAGATTTGGTCTGAAAAATTTTTTGGTAAAAAAAAAATCATGTTTCCATTTTTAAAAAACATGTCAGCCATCTTAACGCCGCCATCTTGAATTTTGGACCGAAACAAAAAATTTTTTTGAACGTCCCCTTCTGAACCCTAAAAGTTTCATCCCACTCAATTTTTTATCGGAGCAGTATTTTTCAAGATAATTCAGCTGTTAGATTAAAATGGGACACTCTCTATTATAGGCTGTATCAAAAAAATGTTCCTACAAAAGATGTTAGATTTAATCTGAAAAAATTTTTGGTGAAAAAAAAATCATGTTTCCATTTAAAAAAAACATGTTAGCCATCTTAACGCCGCCATTTTGAATTTCAGACCAAAACAAAAAATCTTTTTGAACGTCCCCCTTAGAACCCTAGAAGTTTTATCCCACTCAATTTTTGATCAGAGCAATAATTTTCAAAATAAATCAACTGTAAGATTAAAATGGGATACCTGGTATATACTGTGAAGATGAAGACGCATTATGAACTCACATATAGCTGTACTCACGCATGCGACGGATGGAACGACACGCATACGCGCTGCTGTTCTATATACATATTAAACACGTATACGCATGCTATGGCCTATCGCTCTCTCTCTCACTCACACATCATTCTTTCTCTCTTCTCTTGTATTCCTCTATTCTCTTGTCCCGTAAACGGACATTCACGTTTAACGCTTTCGCTAGGTCGTTGTCGCATAAGAAGTATTCACTTCAAAAATACGTGTCTTTTATTTTTCAGAATACTTTTCGGAATTTTTGTTCATAATTCTTTAAGAGGGTCCGGGTTCGAACATGAAAATTTCAGCGGGAATACCCCATATATTTTTTCGTTAATACATTAAAATGTTTTCCCAGAGAAAATTCTTGAAAAATCGTTTTTCAACATCCTGTCTGCGTAAAACGCCCTGATACTTGGTGTTGAGACGGTGCCCCATCCCTTGAAACCCTCTATACAGCCGATCTAGCAAAACCAGCAAATGATTTTTAATCGAATTGTTTTATGAATTACTCCATTATTCCAATAATGCCTTATGTTTATACATACCTGATCAAGACAGCGAAAGAGGATCTCACGATGAATTTGAAGCGTTAGTTCTTTTTCACGTGAACTTACTTCCCGGGATACTTTGCTAAGACATGGACTCAGATTCTTTAAAAAATGCATCAAATCTTCCATCGTCTCTATGACTTCGGTTACTGCGAGATAATCGAGAACTCGTTTACATTCTCGAATGATCTTACGAACCTCGCTCTCGTCAAAGCAAAGTAATAAGGAGCTTGTCCCCTGAAGAATACCTCGTGAACCTTCAATCAATTTTTTCCTGCAAAATTTACCAAAAAAACAATCTTCAAACAGAGAATCAGGGTATGTTCTGTTTCCTAAAAGAAGATTATTGTAAAACATGCTTTTTGTTATTAAACCAAGATGGTTATATGGGGTGTGACACACCCCAGGCCATTTTCGAGCTCGGATTTCCACCTCTAAATCCCGGAAACCGATGCTGTTACCCCTATCTACAGTTAGATTGAAACATCCTTTCTAGGCCCAGGTAGTGGGGACTCGATTCGGCTCATTAGCCTCCTGAAGCCACCCCAAGCGAGCAACCGACAAATCATAGTGCGAAATAAATGTACTTTTTAGAAAACCCACAAAAACGAATATAGTCTCCAGAAGGAGAGTCCTTTTAGGAATCAAACCCTGCTTGAATTTTGTCGATGTGTCAAAAATAAAAAATACACCATTTTTTTGCAAAAGAAAGGTATTTTTTAGAATTTTTTTTGCCCGTATTTTGCAACATACTCAAAGCTAAAAGATTCATTATATTCTTGGATAGATGAATAAAGAAACGTTTGAGATACGTTCTCAATTTTTATGGGACCCCCAGAATAATTCACGAAATTCTACAGCGCTTCAAAGTGCTTGGGGTGTGTCACATTCCATGTGACCACCACGGGATTCTCATGAGGTCTGACCATCTTGGCTTATCGTTAATACAAGTCATGCAAAAGTATTCACAATAGCGTAAATCATAATTGAAAAATAATTTGGAAGGAATTGTTCTGGCCACATATATAAATAGTATCTACCCGTGCAACCATTGGTGGCGTTATTAATTTATTTCACTATTATGGAGTAGGGGAGAGTGCGGCACATTGAGTCATGGGGCACTGTGAGCCACATGCGATAACTGGAAGGTTTGTAGCTTGTAAAAATCGAAATTTGTTGCGTCGGACTACAATTTATATTGAATTTCGTTAGACCTTAAAGAACGTACAAAATTATTTTAAAAAAATTGAATTGTGCCCTGAAAAAAAAAATTTCGTTTGCCGGAAAAACGTAAAATATAATCTCACGCTCCGTTGCAACTAGTGTTTTTAATCGATAGTATTATTATTCATGATTCACTTGGTCACTTGTGTTTTTCTGTTCATCTCTTAACTAATAATGATTGTTATGAACAATTAAATTTTTTCATAGTGAGGTACAATGTGTCAACGAGCTAGGGGGCATAATGTGTCGTCGTTTCCTATTGACCACGACGTTGACGCAAATTATACGACGACGATGTTGTGGTACCAATGGATATACAATTTTTTTCAGGTTAGACAAATGGAAAATGGATTCACTAGTAGGGTACAATGTGCGATTATTCAAGTCTTTTTGAATTCAATTCAATAATACTTCCATTATACGCTTAGACGTCTAGAAAAACCGGCTATAACAGTTTGTTTTTCTAATCAGACTACCGTAGTCACAGTAAAGATTCTTCAAAAAAATTACACGTTGTGCCACACTCTCTCCTATTGTTTTTTGTTTAATTCGCGTTCATAGTAAAAACAAAAACGAAATTGTCACCTCACTATCGCCGCTCGGTTTATTTCGGTTTTATTTCAAGTTAGGATTGTTTGTGCTTATATTGTTATTAATGTGCCTTTTCTTAAGAGGACCCAGTCAGCGTCAAATCGAGAAAAACGATAATATCAAAAATATCTTTTAGATTCTGCCAAGCCTTTTGCACTTACTTACCAAGTTATAGATTGAAATTTTCGAAAGTAGCAACGTTTTAAACAAAAATACAGGGAAAGGGAAGGTAAAATGGACATTGCAGACAAAATAGACAACATATAAAGTGATAAAAAAAATTTTAATTAGAAAATAAGGGAGTTATTATCATAATTGGCGTTAATATACCTGAATAAACTCAGCCACGCAAAATTAGATCTAGATTTCGATATTTTCATGACAGTTGAAAAAATTGGAAAATGTGCTGAAAAAATTTCATTCTCAACGCATTAAAGCACTCTACCAGTATTATGCACTCTGACAATACACTCTAACAGTATATGGGTACCCACTTTTACTAGAATACTTGGATAATCCGAGGGCCAAACCAAAATTATGTACTAGAAGCGATAAGGCCATCTCCATAATCGTAAAAAAAACATTAGATAATGCAACCACGATTGAAATTGAATATCGCCAAAAATTAAATAGCAACAATACGCTATGCATCTTGGTCCCAGTATTTTAGATATTACAGTAATATGAGAATCGAAGGAAATCGTTGTTTTTTCAATAATTACTTGAATTTTCGAAAAAAAGAAATTTTTAGGTGGTGCCTATTTTGCCCGCCAAATTGTTATTTTATCCACGCACAAAGTAGTAAGGTACCAGGATAGGGAGACCAAGTCCTTCCCCCAACCCTCTCCCTCTGGCCCCGCCCGCTCCCTGCCAGGCCCCACCCTCCACCACTTTGGGCCTCTTGGTCGTCTGTGATTGGTCCCCCCACCCCTTAGCCACGCCCCCTTCCCCACTATCTGGAAATTTCCCAAGCGCTGATTGGTCCCATCCTGGTCAGCCACCTCCACCAGAGTGACGCAGACGGGTTGGGGGTGGTACCCCCCAAAATTTCCCGAGCACTGATTGGTCCCTATACTGGTCACCCCAACCCCTCAAAATTTCCCGAGCGCTGATTGGTCCCCGTACTGGTCACCCCGCCCCCTTAAAATTTCCCGAGCGCTAATTGGACCCCGTACTGGTCGCCTCACTCCCTCAGAATTTTCCGAGCGGTGATTGGTCCCCGTACTGCTCACTTGTCCGGTATAGCGCACTATATGGGGCCTTACACCCTCGCAAATTTCCCGAGCGCTGATTGGTCCCTACACTGGGCCACCACCCTCGCCAGAAGTGGCGTGCAAGCACGTGCCTTGGTAGCCAGGTGACTAAAGTTTCCTCGGATATCTTACGGTCGGTAAAACAGTTCTTTTTTATCGTCGGTCGGGAAATACCGTGTGTCGGTAAGTTATCTTCTTAACCGTATTTTACGGGAGAAAGGTTATGTGTAATAGACGATACAGGTTAATTTCGTTTAAACGTTTATATTCATTTATTCATAATTGCCCGTAGACATGTTGAAACAGAGTACATGGTGAGTATGTGTAATTTATACAAAAGCGAAAGTGTTTTATATTTTAACTTGTCATCTCTTCAAGTTCCATACCAGACCTTTTGAACTCGCTTTTTATAAATGGATCGCATAATACAGTTACCTCCAAAAATCTAATTCCGAAGTAATTTTCTGCTGACGCACATCTCTTTGACGCACACTTCATCGATATTTTCGTGTTTCTCGTACGACAATACATGGACAAACAATTTAGAACATGGAAGCTCTGTTGATAAAAAACGGTGCATGGTCGTACGTTACGGGCGAAAAAGGAAACCCGCTCCTGGTGCTGGAAACGAAGTCGCAATAGCAATAGCAATAGCAACGTGGGAAAACGAAGATCGAAAGGCGAAATCAGACGTGATTTTATCAATAAATTCAAGCGAATTGATGCAGATAAAAATTTGCGTTACATCAAATGAGGTATGGGTTAAATACTACCGAAAAGATTAACGTTGCATCGGATGGACGATAACGATGACGTTAGAAATCATCTTCGAAATTTTTTCGACACATTAGATAAACTGAACTAAGTGTCTATGGGCATCAATCCAGATTTATTAAGAATTATATTATTATATAGTCTTCCTTTGAGTTTTAAGCATTTTCGTCGCGCAATCGAGTGGCCCAGTGAATTTCTGACTCCAGAAGAGACAAAAAATCGTTGAAAAGGCAGATGCTCGAAAAACGGTACATACATCATTTCATCGGAAGCAATGATTGCAAACGAAAATTTTATCAAAAAATGAGATAAAAATTCGACGAGCGTTAGAACGGACATGAAACAAAAGGAGCCGTTTGAATTCGAGTGCCATCGATGTGGAAAGAAAGGTCACATAAGTTAATTGCAACAACGCGAATACAGTGGAAAGCTTTTTACGCAAAATAAAAAACTTCTCAGCAAGCTTTCGAAGCGAAATCGAAAAGTCTTGACGAAGACTGGTGTCTTGATAGTTGATGCACTTCGCATTTATGTAAAGATGAAGAAAATTCAATTACGATTACTGAAACGAAAAATCAAAAATTGAATCTCGCTAATAATTCTTCGGCGGATATAAAATTTCGAGAAACTGTTACGATTGCAAGAAAATTTAAAAGAAAATCCACGAATCTGAAGTTGCACGATGCTCTCTATTTACCAGATTTACAAACGAATTTATTATTAGTAAGATTACTGATCATGGATACGAAGTGATTTTAAAAAAAAAACCAAGCCTTCATTGTCAACAAAGCCGGAAATGCGATTTCGCAAGCGGGCAGAACTGGTGGACTATACTTCGTGAAAGAAAAAGATGCCGTTGATAATTTGGTGACAGAATCGCCGTTCGAAGCAACCGATAATTTGCATTGCCGGATGGGACATATGAACATGCATGATCTCGTAAGTGGACATAAAACTGGAGCGGTTCTTGGAATGAAGCTGGGTGAAGCAAAAGAAAAATTAAATTGCGATATTTATTTTCGCGGAAAGATGATAAGATTTTTATGCGTCATGAAGAACGTTTCCGAAGAAAACGGAAGGAAGTTCCAAACTTTTTAAAAATCGTACATTCGGACATTTGTGGACTAATGAGAGTCGCGTCGAATGGGAATGCGCGATTCTTCGTCATTTTCATGAATGACTACTCGAAATGGTGCGAAGTGCGAATGATTAAGATGAAAGATGGAATTTTGTAATCTTCTTAAAGAATATAATGCGATCGTGGCAATGCCAACGGAAGAGAAAATCAAACTCTTGGAAACCGACAACGGTGAGGAATACATGAGCAAAAATATGGACGATCTCTTAAGAGAAAATGGATTTCGAGGACCCTTAACTGTAACTTACCTTAATTCCTGAAAGAAGGAATTTTCGTTGGCTATTCGGAGACATCAAAAGCATACAGAGTCCGGATAGCGGAAGAATAAAAAATTGTCATTACACGAGATGTACAATTCAAAGAAAATTCGTACAATTCGTTTGAAAGAAATAATGACGAGTCCATTATTCTTGAAAAACACAAAGAATCTCGAAAGTTAGAGAAATCGAATTCTCATTGAAAGGAATTGAAAATAATTTGCTTGAAGCGCCGCTGAATAAAATCGGAGAATACAACAATAAAAATATCGAAAATAACGACGAAGATTTCGAAGAAGAAGAAGAAAGCAGAGAAGAAGACTGCGAGGAAGACGAAACGAGAGAAGCACCGAGACGAGGTCCAGGAAGACCAAATAAAAAAATGACTGGATTAAGAGGGAGGCCGCGAAAGGAGTATCAAATGGTTAATGCAATAAAAGAAAACCCAAACGTTACGACGGGTACCGAATGTGTTTTTTGTATTGCAGAAACCTCAATTTGCGAAGTTGTCAACAGTGCCGTTTCAGGCGAATGGTTCCGAGTTATGGCAGCGGACTAAAATCAATTATGAAAAATGATACGTAGAACGTAGTCGATCCGCAAAAAAATCAGGGAGTCGTTGGAAGTCACGTGATTCTGCGAAATAAAAATAATTCAGATCGAACGTTAGAGAAAAAGGTGAGGATTGTTGCAAAAGGATTTTCTCGACATTCCAGAATCGATTTTATCAAATCTTTCGCACCGGTGACTGGACTCTGCTTAATTCGAATCATGACGGCTTTACTTGTCAAGTTCGACATGAACATTCAACAATTCGATGTCACAATAGCTCATGTAAACGGTATGTCAGAGGAAAATATTTACATGGAAGTTCCTGAAAGCCCTAACAAAATTTTGGAAGAGATTATTCGTACTGAAAAGTCGTCCAGCAGAATCGGCAATGCCGCACGAGTTATGTTAAAAGAACTAGAAGTAGGCAACGAAGTTTGTCTTCTCCAGAAGGCATTTTATGGTCTACATTAAGCAGATCGTCGATGGCACGTACGTTTGGCCGAGAAGTGAAGAAATTCAAATTGATTCAATCAAACGAGAATCCTTGCGTCTTCTATCAACAATGCAAAAACGAAATACTCATAATGACGGAATATGTTGATTACATTTTGGACACACCACGGAATCAAAACATGATTAAGGAACTTACAAGTTATTTGTCAAAAAGTTTCGAGATGAAACATGTTGACAATGTAAAATACTGTCTTGGTATAGAATTTTTACGAAACAATAACGGAGCAGCGATGCATAAAGGAGGATACATAAAAGGTATACTCGATCGATATAAGATCAATGAATCTTGAATTTCGGCAAGCCCCGATGGATCTCTGAACAAAACTACAAAAAAAACGAAGATTCGATAAATCAAAAGGTATGCAAACAGCGGTACAGAGAATCGATTAGGTTTCTAATGTATCATGCCGTATGTACTAGACCAGATATAGCTTACGCTGTAATTTATCTAAGTCAATTCAATTTATGGTACGACGAAACTGTTTGGAGTGCGGCGAATCAAGTGTTGCGATCTTTACGAGAAACGTCGAATCTTGGCCTAATGTTAAAGAAAACTAAAAAAATCTTTTGAAGGGTACGTCGATGCAGATTGGGGGAATCGTATCATCGATAGAAGATCGTAGACCGAGCTTACATTTATCCTCGGGGAATGTCTCGTTACTTGGGAATCACGAAAATAACCGACTGTCGCGTTATCCTCGACGGAAGGAGAATATATGGCTCTTAATGAAGCTGCAAAGGACGCCATGTATCTTCAGAGATTATTGAAAGTATTTGGATACAATAAATTGACGAAATTGAAACTTTTTAGCGACAATTGTAGTGCACGAAAACACGCAAAGAATTTAATTTTCCACAAGCGTAAACATATTGAAATCCATCATCATTTTGTCCGGGAAGTAATCGAGATTTCGAAGTGGAATATGTTGCAACAAACGATACGGCTGCTGATGTGCTCACTGAAGGACTTCTGGGCCCGTAATATTGCAAGTGTCTCGATATTCCTGGAATAAATAACGCTTAGTTCTCAAAATTAATTTTCGTCATCATCTCGAAAGGGGGTATTGGATAGAACTCATTTGTTAATTGATTGAGATCGTGTTTTGTTATTTTGGCTGCCTCATCTATTACTCTGAAATAAAGCGTCGATCTGTCAACTCGTCTTACGATATCTTATGGAATCAAATATCCAAACATTCATTATTAAATGTAGGGATAGTAAAACCAATATTTTGTCATCTCTTTGAATTCTATAATAGATCTTTTCAGTTCATTTGTGATAAATCGAACGGATAAGAATGTTACCTCCAAAAATACAATTCCGAAGTAATTATCTATGAAAGAAGAGTATCCAAACTTTTGCAGTCTCTTTTATCGATTTATGATTATTTTTATAAGATCTTTTACGCATGCTTCATCAATATTTTCATACTTCTCGTTTGAATGCCCGCAAAGTCCGAAACATTTCAAAAATGCAACTATTTCCAACTCCCGCTTGTCAGAAATTACAAATGAACATCGAATAACAGATGCATAGCTTACGCAAGATCTATATAAAATTCAAAATTTTACAAATTATGTATGATTCTGATTTAACAGGATCGACGATTTGATAAATAATGTGATTATTTTATTTTTCAGTTTTCAATGATGGATGAAAGAACTCGGTCAAAAAACACGCTCCTTGCCCCTTATACGATGGGCTTTACACTCTTTTAATTTATCGGCGTTTCATGCACAAGAGATTTTTTTAATTTTTCAAACGATTAATACGGATCTGTGACCTGCAACAATTGTATTCTATAGTGTAAAAAATATGTTCTTCACGATGAAATTTATTCCAATGCAATTGACCCTGTGGAGGGTCATCGTTTCAGACATTCCTTGTGGGGTCTTGACAAATCGTCTTTTTTCCGAACGCGTTTTACGTACAACGGTGTTTTTTTTCATTAAACAATTTGATTTTACAATGAAAATATCTCATTTGTGTAATAATATCGTTACGGGTTATAATAGAAGGGCATTACTAAACTTGGGTTTGAATAAACCAACATTGACGGTACATAATTTCTTCTCGTCAATCGCTGATTCATGCACATGAGTACTTTGACAATTTTTCTGGCGATTGATGAAAATCTGTGACTACCAATAATTGTGTTTTCTACTATGAAAAAATGTGCTCTCCACAATGAAATTTATTCCAATGCGAGTGACCCTGCGGAGGACTTTCATTCCGGGCATTTTTTGCGAGGTCTCGACAAATCGTTTTTCTTAATAATGTGTTTCGTACGTACAAAAGTGTTTTTGTTGAAAGAATGTGATCTTTCAATAAAAAACATGTCTTTTGTATGATAATATAGTTTTGGTTGACCCTGTGGAGGATCTTCGTTTCGGGCATTCTTTGCGAGGCTGCGCAACATGTCTCGTGCACGCGAGATTTTTTGGCACCGCTTGTAACTGTCAATAAGAACCAGTGCCCTGCAACGGATGTATTTTCTTTGGTGAAAAAAGTGCTCTTTACGATGAAATTCATTTCAACGCAATTGACCCTGCGGAGGACCTTCGTTTTGGGCATTCTTTGCGAGACGGCCCAAGATGTTTCATGTACAGGACTTCTTTGGCAATTTTTCTACCTATCAATTAGAATGAGTGACCTGCAACAGCTGTGTTTTCTTGTGTGGAAAACGTCTTCATTATGATGAAATTTATTCCAACGCGATCGAACTTGCGGAGGGGCGTCGGTTTAGGCACTCTATGCGAGGCCGCACAAGATATTTCATGCACACTAGTCTTTGGCAATTCTTCTACCTATTAATAAGGACCAGTGACCTGCCATGATTGTTTTTCTTTCGTAAAAAAAATGTGCTCTTTACGATTAAATTTGTTCCAATGCGATTGACTCTACTGAGGGGCTAAGCTCCGGCTTTCTTTGCGAGGTCTCGGCAAATCATCTTCTTTCCAAATGCATTTTTTCGTGCGAAGTTTTTTTTCATGAAAACATGTAGTTTTTGAATTAATGTGAAAAAACATAACTGTTGTATGTGTTACATCCCGACATTTTCGAAGTATAAATTCTTTTGAATTTCAATAATTATTTCAATAATTACTTTAATACATTTGAATGATTGAATATTCGGAGATTGAATAATTGGTAGACCTAAAATTGCATTTTCATTTTATATTGCGTTTCACTCACACGATGCGCTCACTCTTGATTTCGTAGAACGGAATATCCCTTACAATAGCTCTAATATAAAACTTGCAACTCGCGAGCTGTCGCCTCGCTCGAATTATTCGGCGATGCTGCAGTTCGCGATCGTGAGAACAGCAGAGTCCCTGGATTCACGCGGGTGCAAAACGACCATGTCAGGAGTTTTGCACGTGGAATGGAAATTTGAGTTCTGGGAAAAAACCAGGAGCTGATTCCTCGGTCGCTCGAGAGGGGAAAAATCCTTCTCTCGAGGCGACAGAGAAATCAGTCTTAGACGAAACTAAGAAGGGTTAACACCTCAAAAAGCTGAGACTCCGGGTCGTTCCGTGTCCTCCCTGCGCCGCGTCTGATCTCAGATAACTGCACCCGTAAAAATTATATCAATTATTCGAACTGTTTTTGACGGTTTTAATATTGCTAAAACTGTGAATCCGGAATCTCTGCTTCCTCCCTGCGTCGCGCTGTAAATCTGATCGGCGTGTAGGCGAGATCAGTATCGCATAGTGGGCTATTGTGTCGGGAGAAACCGAGTGCAACCGTTAAATTATTATTCAAACTGATTGTGACTGTGACTGAAAGCATTGTAGGATTGAAGGCGGATTTAAGAAAGACCTGCTCAATCATCAAAGCAAACTTTGGATAATCAGCAAGGGTGAGCGAATCTGAGAATGTGTGTGTGTGGAAAATTAGGTTAGTGATATAGTTAATTGCGTGCGGAACTTGTACGTGCATCTCGCACTCAATTTTCTAACGACTTTTCTACGACTAGTAAACTAGAGTTATCTTAACCGATTTCTATTATTTTAATAATTACTTCAAACGATCACCCATCTCGCGCCGGGAACGGGCCTGTATAGGACGAGGCAAGGCGCCCAAAAATCTAACGACGGTAAGTCTAGCGAGGAAAAATAAACCTCGCGTTACGTTCGTACGTAACATATGATAATATCGTTTTAGGTTTTAATAGAATCGGGGTACTAAATTCCGGTTTGAAAACCCAACATTGACGGTTCGCTCTTTTCGTCCTAACATTAACGGTTCGCTCTTTTCGTCAATGTTGGTTTTTTCAAACCGGAATTTAGTACCTCGATTCTATTGAAACCTAAAACAATATTATCATACAACAGTTATGTTTTTTACTTTAATTCAAAAACTACATGTTTTCATGAAAAAAAACTGTGCACGAAAAAATGCATTTGGAAAGAAGATGATTTGCCGAGACCTCGCAAAGAAAGCCGGAGCTTAGCCCCTCAGTAGAGTTAATCGCATTGGAACAAATTTAATCGTAAAGAGCACATTTTTTTACAAAAGAAAAACAATCATGGCAGGTCACTGGTCCTTATTAATAGGTAGAAGAATTGCCAAAGACTAGTGTGCATGAAATATCTTGTGCGGCCTCGCATAGAGTGCCTAAACCGACGCCCCTCCGCAAGTTCGATCGCGTTGGAATAAATTTCATCATAATGAAGACGTTTTCCACACAAGAAAACACAGCTGTTGCAGGTCACTCATTCTAATTGATAGGTAGAAAAATTGCCAAAGAAGTCCTGTACATGAAACATCTTGGGCCGTCTCGCAAAGAATGCCCAAAACGAAGGTCCTCCGCAGGGTCAATTGCGTTGAAATGAATTTCATCGTAAAGAGCACTTTTTTCACCAAAGAAAATACATCCGTTGCAGGGCACTGGTTCTTATTGACAGTTACAAGCGGTGCCAAAAAATCTCGCGTGCACGAGACATGTTGCGCAGCCTCGCAAAGAATGCCCGAAACGAAGATCCTCCACAGGGTCAACCAAAACTATATTATCATACAAAAGACATGTTTTTTATTGAAAGATCACATTCTTTCAACAAAAACACTTTTGTACGTACGAAACACATTATTAAGAAAAACGATTTGTCGAGACCTCGCAAAAAATGCCCGGAATGAAAGTCCTCCGCAGGGTCACTCGCATTGGAATAAATTTCATTGTGGAGAGCACATTTTTTCATAGTAGAAAACACAATTATTGGTAGCCACAGATTTTCATCAATCGCCAGAAAAATTGTCAAAGTACTCATGTGCATGAATCAGCGATTGACGAGAAGAAATTATGTACCGTCAATGTTGGTTTATTCAAACCCAAGTTTAGTAATGCCCTTCTATTATAACCCGTAACGATATTATTACACAAATGAGATATTTTCATTGTAAAATCAAATTGTTTAATGAAAAAAAACACCGTTGTACGTAAAACGCGTTCGGAAAAAAGACGATTTGTCAAGACCCCACGAGGAATGTCTGAAACGATGACCCTCCACAGGGTCAATTGCATTGGAATAAATTTCATCGTGAAGAACATATTTTTTACACTATAGAATACAATTGTTGCAGGTCACAGATCCGTATTAATCGTTTGAAAAATCAAAAAAATCTCTTGTGCATGAAACGCCGATAAATTAAAAGAGTGTAAAGCCCATCGTATAAGGGGCAAGGAGCGTGTTTTTTGACCGAGTTCTTTCATCCATCATTGAAAACTGAAAAATAAAATAATCACATTATTTATCAAATCGTCGATCCTGTTAAATCAGAATCATACATAATTTGTAAAATTTTGAATTTTATATAGATCTTGCGTAAGCTATGCATCTGTTATTCGATGTTCATTTGTAATTTCTGACAAGCGGGAGTTGGAAATAGTTGCATTTTTGAAATGTTTCGGACTTTGCGGGCATTCAAACGAGAAGTATGAAAATATTGATGAAGCATGCGTAAAAGATCTTATAAAAATAATCATAAATCGATAAAAGAGACTGCAAAAGTTTGGATACTCTTCTTTCATAGATAATTACTTCGGAATTGTATTTTTGGAGGTAACATTCTTATCCGTTCGATTTATCACAAATGAACTGAAAAGATCTATTATAGAATTCAAAGAGATGACAAAATATTGGTTTTACTATCCCTACATTTAATAATGAATGTTTGGATATTTGATTCCATAAGATATCGTAAGACGAGTTGACAGATCGACGCTTTATTTCAGAGTAATAGATGAGGCAGCCAAAATAACAAAACACGATCTCAATCAATTAACAAATGAGTTCTATCCAATACCCCCTTTCGAGATGATGACGAAAATTAATTTTGAGAACTAAACGTTATTTATTCCAGGAATATCGAGACACTTGCAATATTACGGGCCCAGAAGTCCTTCAGTGAGCACATCAGCAGCCGTATCGTTTGTTGCAACATATTCCACTTCGAAATCTCGATTACTTCCCGGACAAAATGATGATGGATTTCAATATGTTTACGCTTGTGGAAAATTAAATTCTTTGCGTGTTTTCGTGCACTACAATTGTCGCTAAAAAGTTTCAATTTCGTCAATTTATTGTATCCAAATACTTTCAATAATCTCTGAAGATACATGGCGTCCTTTGCAGCTTCATTAAGAGCCATATATTCTCCTTCCGTCGAGGATAACGCGACAGTCGGTTATTTTCGTGATTCCCAAGTAACGAGACATTCCCCGAGGATAAATGTAAGCTCGGTCTACGATCTTCTATCGATGATACGATTCCCCCAATCTGCATCGACGTACCCTTCAAAAGATTTTTTTAGTTTTCTTTAACATTAGGCCAAGATTCGACGTTTCTCGTAAAGATCGCAACACTTGATTCGCCGCACTCCAAACAGTTTCGTCGTACCATAAATTGAATTGACTTAGATAAATTACAGCGTAAGCTATATCTGGTCTAGTACATACGGCATGATACATTAGAAACCTAATCGATTCTCTGTACCGCTGTTTGCATACCTTTTGATTTATCGAATCTTCGTTTTTTTTGTAGTTTTGTTCAGAGATCCATCGGGGCTTGCCGAAATTCAAGATTCATTGATCTTATATCGATCGAGTATACCTTTTATGTATCCTCCTTTATGCATCGCTGCTCCGTTATTGTTTCGTAAAAATTCTATACCAAGACAGTATTTTACATTGTCAACATGTTTCATCTCGAAACTTTTTGACAAATAACTTGTAAGTTCCTTAATCATGTTTTGATTCCGTGGTGTGTCCAAAATGTAATCAACATATTCCGTCATTATGAGTATTTCGTTTTTGCATTGTTGATAGAAGACGCAAGGATTCTCTTTTGATTGAATCAATTTGAATTTCTTCACTTCTTCGGCCAAACGTACGTGCCATCGACGATCTGCTTAATGTAGACCATAAAATGCCTTCTGGAGAAGACAAACTTCGTTGCCTACTTCTAGTTCTTTTAACATAACTCGTGCGGCATTGCCGATTCTGCTGGACGACTTTTCAGTACGAATAATCTCTTCCAAAATTTTGTTAGGGCTTTCAGGAACTTCCATGTAAATATTTTCCTCTAACATACCGTTTACATGAGCTATTGTGACATCGAATTGTTGAATGTTCATGTCGAACTTGACAAGTAAAGCCGTCATGATTCGAATTAAGCAGAGTCCAGTCACCGGTGCGAAAGATTTGATAAAATCGATTCTGGAATGTCGAGAAAATCCTTTTGCAACAATCCTCACCTTTTTCTCTAACGTTCGATCTGAATTATTTTTATTTCGCAGAATCACGTGACTTCCAACGACTCCCTGATTTTTTTGCGGATCGACTACGTTCTACGTATCATTTTTCATAATTGATTTTAGTCCGCTGCCATAACTCGGAACCATTCGCCTGAAACGGCACTGTTGACAACTTCGCAAATTGAGGTTTCTGCAATACAAAAAACACATTCGGTACCCGTCGTAACGTTTGGGTTTTCTTTTATTGCATTAACCATTTGATACTCCTTTCGCGGCCTCCCTCTTAATCCAGTCATTTTTTTATTTGGTCTTCCTGGACCTCGTCTCGGTGCTTCTCTCGGTTCGTCTTCCTCGCAGTCTTCTTCTCTGCTTTCTTCTTCTTCTTCGAAATCTTCGTCGTTATTTTCGATATTTTTATTGTTGTATTCTCCGATTTTATTCAGCGGCGCTTCAAGCAAATTATTTTCAATTCCTTTCAATGAGAATTCGATTTCTCTAACTTTCGAGATTCTTTGTGTTTTTCAAGAATAATGGACTCGTCATTATTTCTTTCAAACGAATTGTACGAATTTTCTTTGAATTGTACATCTCGCGTAATAACAATTTTTTATTCTTCCGTTATCCGGACTCTGTATGCTTTTGATGTCTCCGAATAGCCAACGAAAATTCCTTCTTTCGACCGAGCGTCGAATTTTTCGTTGCCCGACTCCCGAATTAAGGTTACGACTCAGGAATTAAGGTAAGTTACAGTTAAGGGTCTTCGAAATCCATTTTCTCTTAAGAGATCTTCCATATTTTTGCTCATGTATTCCTCACCGTTGTCGGTTTCCAAGAGTTTGATTTTCTTTTCCGTTGGCATTGCCACGATCGCATTATATTCTTTAAGAAGATTACAAAATTCCATCTTTCATCTTAATCATTCGCACTTCGCACCATTTCGAGTAGTCATTCATGAAAATGACGAAGAATCGCGCATTTCCATTCGACGCGACTCTCATTAGTCCACAAATGTCCGAATGTACGATTTTTAAAAAGTTTGGAACTTCCTTCCGTTTTCTTCGGAAACGTTCTTCATGACGCATAAAAATCTTATCATCTTTCCGCGAAAATAAATATCGCAATTTAATTTTTCTTTTGCTTCACCCAGCTTCATTCCAAGAACCGCTCCAGTTTTATGTCCACTTACGAGATCATGCATGTTCATATGTCCCATCCGGCAATGCAAATTATCGGTTGCTTCGAACGGCGATTCTGTCACCAAATTATCAACGGCATCTTTTTCTTTCACGAAGTATAGTCCACCAGTTCTGCCCGCTTCCGAAATCGCATTTCCGGCTTTGTTGACAATGAAGGCTTGGTTTTTTTTTTTAAATCACTTCGTATCCATGATCAGTAATCTTACTAATAATAAATTCGTTTGTAAATCTGGTAAATAGAGAGCATCGTGCAACTTCAGATTCGTGGATTTTTTTTTAAATTTTCTTGCAATCGTAACAGTTTCTCGAAATTTTATATCCGCCGAAGAATTATTAGCGAGATTCAATTTTTGATTTTTCGTTTCAGTAATCGTAATTGAATTTTCTTCATCTTTACATAAATGCGAAGTGCATCAACTATCAAGACACCAGTCTTCGTCAAGACTTTTCGATTTCGCTTCGAAAGCTTGCTGAGAAGTTTTTTATTTTGCGTAAAAAGCTTTCCACTGTATTCGCGTTGTTGCAATTAACTTATGTGACCTTTCTTTCCACATCGATGGCACTCGAATTCAAACGGCTCCTTTTGTTTCATGTCCGTTCTAACGCTCGTCGAATTTTTATCTCATTTTTTGATAAAATTTTCGTTTGCAATCATTGCTTCCGATGAAATGATGTATGTACCGTTTTTCGAGCATCTGCCTTTTCAACGATTTTTTGTCTCTTCTGGAGTCAGAAATTCACTGGGCCACTCGATTGCGCGACGAAAATGCTTAAAACTCAAAGGAAGACTATATAATAATATAATTCTTAATAAATCTGGATTGATGCCCATAGACACTTAGTTCAGTTTATCTAATGTGTCGAAAAAATTTCGAAGATGATTTCTAACGTCATCGTTATCGTCCATCCGATGCAACGTTAATCTTTTCGGTAGTATTTAACCCATACCTCATTTGATGTAACGCAAATTTTTATCTGCATCAATTCGCTTGAATTTATTGATAAAATCACGTCTGATTTCGCCTTTCGATCTTCGTTTTCCCACGTTGCTATTGCTATTGCTATTGTGACTTCTTTTCCAGCACCAGGAGCGGGTTTCCTTTTTCGCCCGTAACGTACGACCATGCACCGTTTTTTATCAACAGAGCTTCTATGTTCTAAATTGTTTGTCCATGTATTGTCGTACGAGAAACACGAAAATATCGATGAAGTGTGCGTCAAAGAGATGTGCGTCAGCAGAAAATTACTTCGGAATTAGATTTTTGGAGGTAACTGTATTATGCGATCCATTTATAAAAAGCGAGTTCAAAAGGTCTGGTATGAAACTTGAAGAGATGACAAGTTAAAATATAAAACACTTTCGCTTTTGTATAAATTACACATACTCACCATGTACTCTGTTTCAACATGTCTACGGGCAATTATGAATAAATGAATATAAACGTTTAAACGAAATTAACCTGTATCGTCTATTACACATAACCTTTCTCCCGTAAAATACGGTTAAGAAGATAACTTACCGACACACGGTATTTACCGACCGACGATAAAAAAGAACTGTTTTACCGACCGTAAGATATCCGAGGAAACTTTAGTCACCTGGCTACCAAGGCACGTGCTTGCACGCCACTTCTGGCGAGGGTGGTGGCCCGGTGTAGAGACCAATCAGCGCTCGGGAAATTTGCGAGGGTGTAAGGCCCCATATAGTGCGCTATACCGGACAAGTGAGCAGTACGGGGACCAATCACCGCTCGGAAAATTCTGAGGGGGTGAGGCGACCAGTACGGGGTCCAATCAGCGCTCGGGAAATTTTAAGGGGGCGGGGTGACCAGTACGGGGACCAATCAGCGCTCGGGAAATTTTGAAGGGGCGGGGTGACCAGTATAGGGACCAATCAGTGCTCGGGAAATTTTGGGGGGTACCACCCCCAACCCGTCTGTGTCAATCTGGTGGGGGTGGGTGACCAGAATGGGACCAATCAGCGTTTGGGAAATTTCCAGATAGTGGGGAAGGGGGCGTGGCTAAGAGGTGGGGGGACCAATCACAGACGACCATGAGGCCTAAAGTGGTGGGGGGTGGGGCCTGGCAGGGAGGGGGCGGGGCCAGAGGGAGAGGGGTGGGGAAAGGACCCGGTCTCCCTATCCTGGTACCTTACTACTGCGCAATCTTATCGATAAAAACGGTATTTTTAGATTAAAAGCAACGAGTTTATAGTATGCATAGTATCTTGCAAGGAAACCTTGCAGCCTCGTAGAAGAGCCTCGTACACGGTGAGGCAATAACTATTAGCACCAGAAATACTTTCTACCTTGCCAGACTGAGGTGAAAACTTTTCCTAAAAAAGTTGCATGGTTCGGAGGCGGTCATCAATTGGTGGCTACGAGATTTATCTGGGTGGAGGTGCTTCGAACATTCTAAGGTCACCTCCATTTTTTCAAATGGATCCACTATTTTTTTTCTTCATAATTTCATCGAGCTGTAAATAAGTTCACACACCAAATTTCATCATAATCGATCAAGATTTAGCATAAAAAATCGATAAATTGGAAATTTTAATGTTTTCAGCCTTAAGGGGGTCGAGTCAGCGTGAAATCGAAAAAAAATCGTTTTTTTTCAGTTTATTTTTTACGTTCTAACAAGTCGTTTGCATCTACTTACCAAGTTATAGATCGAAATTTTCAAAAATAGCAAAGTTGCAGACAAGAATGTAACAATAGATTTTTGAAAATTCCCAATCGATAGGTTTTAAGAATTCCTTGAATTTTTAAACGCATGTCCATGAACCTACACTTTTTTGCACTCAAACAAATGTACGTATACATACTACGCATGTATTTAGTACATAAGCATAGGTTGTTTGGGGCACTCCATAGCAAATGTACCATCTCAGATCCAGACTCTCTGATTTGGTTCATAATTTATTTTATGATATTTGAGTTACCAGGTACCTCAAATTTTTTTCAACAGTTTTTATGTTTTTTTTAAGCGAAATTTTTTTTTTTTATTCGAAAGAAAAATCTAAAAAAAATTATATTTTGTATAAACATTTCTGAGCAATTATGCAGAATGGGCACATTTTATTTTTCAATATTTTCGTTGAACAAATTTTCGAAAATTGCCCACGCTGAACGATGACGTAGAAATTTTTATACAAACAATCAGATCTCTTAACATTTTTTTATGCCCATATTATGCGAAATTTTTAAATTGTTCAAAATACATAAATAAAACCAAGCGTCCAGGGGTCGAATTTGAACAAAAATGATGTGGTCTTTTAGTTTTATGCACAATTTTACTCATGCAAAATTTTTTGCATAAGTTATATAATTGTGCGTGGTAAAATAAATATTCTTCTGTAGAATACATAGGAAATAAAGAAAATATTCATTGAAATGGATTTAAATCTCGCGCGCTTGCAGCGCAGAACTTATTTGTATGTAAGCAATGAAAATGCCCAAAAGAGGTAATTGGTCGATTGGAAGATGATATACCATTCTATATACCAAGTAAAAATTCCAAGGGAATGCCTTGAAAAAAGAAAATCCAAAAGAACGCTTTTTTCGGGATTTTTTTTCCCAGTTGCTATGTTCACAGCGTTCCATACGTCCCGGAATAATATCTACCGGAACGCTGATGGAATGCTGAATGCATCGTATGTGTATTGTCAACTAATTACACGCGCCCGGTTCGGATTTATTAGTGTTTACTTGTTTAGTAGTAGTTTATTTGTGTTAAAAAAATAATTCATTACTGTGTGAGCCGCTGGTGAAATCTAGTGACAGTGTGCTTTGTTTGTTTTAGACAAACTGGGCAAACCGTACCATCGGCTGTCATACAGCCGTTGGTTATGTCAGTATTATATTTACTTTATTGAATAATTGACAAAAACGACTATTAAATTTTTTAATTTTCCAACTTATTTTCCGATCGTTAGATTGAGATTTTTTTTCAGCGAAGCAAAATTTATTTCTCGTGCGATAACCTAAAAAGTGTCAAAGAAAGTGTTTATTATCATCTAGAAGAAATTTAGCAATTTTTACCTCAAGACATATTGTCCCTAATAAACATGAAATAATAAAAAAATTAATTGAAATTGAACAAGCACGCCTCGCGTACTCGTTGGGGGGCTTCGCCCCCCAAACCCCCCCGCGCTTCGCGCTCCGTATTCTTGATCATTGTCTTGATTTATTCCGTTATAATCGAATATATTTTGAATGTTGGTTAACATGTCCCATGGGGACGTTTTAATAGGCACTCACACCGTAATTCAAACTCTTTGATTCATTGTAAACATCGATTAATTATTCTGATAAATTATATTAATCATTATTAATTACAGATTTGAATATAATTAATTTTTTGATGTTTTTTTCAAAGAGTACATTGAACAATAAACAAAAATGACATCCTAGCGAATTAGAATATCTGAGTTATTGTGGAAGTTATCGTTATGTTAAGAACATTTTTTCAAAAATCAATAATTCCGGTATGGTTTAAAATCGAGAGCTAAAAATGTACATGGATACTTCTTTTTGCATGTGTAATAACATATTAAAAAATAATGGAAAATCAAAGGGGGTCTCCGACAAAACGTCGTTGAATTGAGATGGAATAACTCATATACATGTATACATACGAATATTCGACTACAGTGGACGCTCCCACAACTTAACGCATCCGGACCGGAAACCCTCCCATAACTTAACGTTCCCTTAATTCTCCCACTCTCGTGTTTCCACGCATGTGTACTGCCTTTTTTTATTGAAGCATGCGTAGAACAAGCGCGCAAAATTCAACCTGAAATTCGTACCTACGTTTTATAGCCATATATACATTTCAAAATCTGACAGCAGTATATTTTGCAAATTTTTTGAAGTTTGATAAAAATTTTATTTTAATAACTCTAGATGAAAAGAATTGAACAGAAAATACATTTGTTTGTTTGTTTGTTGGAACGCGCGATACATTCTTCTAGAAAATGTTATACAAAGTTGCATATGTATAAATCATACATACAGATACGTACGAATATTCTACAGAAATTTCGTTCTTTCTGGAAAATAAAAATTCCTGTTTTTTCGAGAGCACGACTATCCTCGAACACGTAGTCCTATAAATAGGCGTGACTTGCCCCATGTATCAGTCATTTTTACCAAAATCGTTATATTGTATTATTTATCCACTTCACGCACATTAATTACACTTAAACTAATAGTAACGCTTAATAAATTGTACGTAATTTAAGAAAAACATTTAACAGTTGAGGTTATGTTGCCCTGTGTCAAATTTCCACAGCTCAGCAGCTGAGTTTGGAGTGGAGCAAAAGCGCGATAAGGGTCGTTAAGTTATGGGAGCGTGTTGCCATGGTAACGCGTTAAGTTATGGTAGCTGTTAAGTTATGGGGGGTTAAGTTGTGGGAGCGTCCACTGTAGTGTAGCTAGTCGAAAACGCTATTATATTCTAGCTTTGGCTGTGGCGGCGAGTGGCAGCGAGATAGCATAGGCTGCATTCGTCTTGAACGTTTCGAGCGCTGTGAGCGTCATAAACAGTAGCATTTTATATTCCGATGTATACGTGCTGTGAGCGTGTAAGTCGGAGCCACAATGACAAAAATAAGAAACAAGGAATAAGAATCAGCCATCCGATTGGCGTAGTTTATCTAAAATGCGCAGCGATTGGCTGATTCTTATTCCTCATTTCTTATTCTTATTCTGTCATCGTAATCACGGCCGTTGACCCATTGCATTGTTTACTTAAATTATAATGTTGCAAAATATGACATGCGATTTTTTAAAGTGACAATTTGTGCAATTCGATCGAGTGCAGTGTGGTGTATTGTGTGGGGATGTTTTTTTTTTCATTAAGAAAATTGTGTACTTCAGGAACATAAGGTTATGTTTCATATAATTTTTTTCTTTGCATAAAAGTAATAATAATATTTGAAAAAAAAATCTTAATACATAGAAGTGTACTAATTATCAATCATTATATTTGAAAGAACAATAACATTTTATCAAATAGTAAGAAATGTCTAAAATTTTTGTCCAACTAGTGTTTTTTTGGCGAATACGTTAAAAAGTTATAAATGAATAAAACAAAAATATTTAAAATTCTACGTCAAAATTGTTTAAATCATTTTAAACTCTTGAAATAGTTAAAATGTATCAAAATGAAAGTACATGATAAAAATAAAAAAAATTCGTCCACGCATCTTCGTGCAATGAGCGAAAAGATGAAAAAAAAATATTTTCGTTAAAACAAAATGGTTCAAAAAACTGTAAAGACTTCAAACTCTACAGGACACTTCTTTATGATCCTATGAAGAAAGTCTTTAAGTTACAAAAACATTGGTTCACAGGTTGCGGAGATCTGACTCTGGACGGACACAAAAATGGCTTTTTGGCTAAAAAATGGCTGTTTTTTTGGGAAATTTCATATTCAACATTCTCTGAATGGATTTAGTCAAAAAAGGTTTTGAGATTTTAGTAAAACAAAACCGTGCTATGAATTTGAGGCGGGTCCGTCATGGGTTGCTGTCTTGCTGAGTTATGAGTGAGGACGGACGGCTCAGGGGACGGAAAATCAAAAATTGAATTGTTTTGGTATAATATGCCAACATATGTTGGCAAAAAGTTTGTATGGTTATTTTTTTATAAGAGATAGGTTTTTGGAAGGCAATACTAATAGTCACTCCTTATATATAGAGTGAGTGCCTAAAAAATGTTGAAAGTCATTAAAAGATGGCTTCTAAACTTATAATACCCTTTAAAAATATTGTTTGTACCACAGGAAGTGTCAACCAGCGATGCCAGAGACTGCGGAACATTTTGCCAGATGTTGAACTTTGAAGGCTCTTTCCCGAAACCTAGTATTTCAAATACTCTGCGCATGATCCAGAAAGAACCGCTGGACAGATTTTTTTCTACGACGTCTCATTTTCTTCGTAACGCTTTTTCCCACCGGGTGAACGCGGCACATTTTGATTAAAGTCAAAATTGTGACCAGAACAATGCCTGGAAAGTTCAAAATAGGCTAACAATTTCAAAACAGGCCTGCAACTCTGAAATAAAGGGCTAAAAAAAATGTGCCGCGTTCACCCAGTGCGGAAAAGTGTCACAAAGAAAATGAGACATCGTAGCGTAATATCCATTGAGCGGTTTATTCTGAATCACGCGCAGAGTGTAAAAACTCAAAACTAGGTTTTTCGGGAAACCGGTGCACCTTAAGGGTTCTAACTAGTCCCAAAAAATCACTTATTTGGAACCTCAAATTGTGGACAATAGGTCATATTTGTAGGCCTTCTACCAAAATTAGAAATGATTATCGAAAATTGCCGTTTTGACGCTGACTCGACCCACTTAAATCGATTGAAAAAACGGTGCAATCACTTACTCTTATAAAAGGTGCTCAAAGTGATGGCCACCACTTTCAATGCATGCTTGCACTCCGATTCGCATTGATTGTATGGCCCTATTAATAACGTCAGTCTGTATTAACGAACAGGCTCTAAATATTCTGCCTCGCATAGTAGTTGGCACTTCTTTGTACACCATGTCTTTTAAAGTCCCCCATAAAAAAAAGTCCAGTGGTGTCAAGTCTGGCGAACGAGCCAGCCAAACTACACGACCCCTACACCCAATCCAACGATTGGCAAATTTTTGGTTAAGCTGATTTCTTGCAACCAAAGAAAAATGAGCTGGGCATCCATCATGTTGGAACTACATCGTGCGTCGTGTGCTCAATGGCAGATCTTCTAACAAACGTCCCAATTCATTTTCCAGGAAATTGACGTAAGAGTTCCCATTTAAATGTCCATCGATGAAATAAGGACCAATAATTTTATCGCCAATCATACAACACCATGCATTCAACGACCACTGTCTCTGGTGTTCAACCTGCCGCAGCCAATATGGATTTTCTTTTGCCCATAAATGCATATTGTGCAAGTTCACATGTCCGTGGTTTGTAAATGTAGCTTCATCTGTAAAAAGCTCGGTATTCAAAAACAAGCCATCGTTCTGGACTTGACGTACGACCCATTGACAAAAGTGCACGCGATTTATAAAATCCATCCCATGTAATCCTTGATGCAGACTGACATGATATGGATCACACCAGACTCTCGTTCAATTTGTCGCGAAGCAACGTGAGGATTATGAGCAACCATTGCCAGGACCCCAGTTTCAGTCACTTCATTAATTGCTGGTTTTGAACGCACTCGACTACGACTCTTTAAACTACCAGTTTCCCTAAGTTTATTGTACACATTGGTAAATGTGTAACGCGAAGGCAGACGACGATCCGCATAACGCTCAGCACACACAGTTCCCGCTTGCGTTGGATTTTTGCGACATTCTCCGTAAATTAACATCATATCAATTCGCTCCAGATAAGGAAACATTTTGCGACGAATTTAATTCTGTACAGACAGAATTAAATTTTGTTGTAGTACTCGTCATTGAAGAGAACACAGCGGGAATCCACGCGCACTGCGAAAATATACATATGAGAGAGAGAGACGGCGCTTACAATACCCGCAGCGTCTCTCGAATATAATAGCTGACTTACGTTCGACTGGAGCTCCAGACTATCGCACGCTACCTGTGTGTGTGGGTGTGTGAGTGTGTGAGTCCCGTACAGACAGAGCGAGGATCTCGAGCCACGCTCTGGACGTCTTTTATCTTCTAGCTTTTGTCGCGGCGCGTGGCAGCGAGAGTGCAGTACAGTAGACGCTCCCATAATTTGATTTTCCCCTCATTCTCCCACTTTATATTTGTATAGCACATTTTACAGGAGGTTCTTACTTTTTGAAGTGTAAGAATCCCTTTTTTGTTGAGAAATATACACTAATTGATGATAACATTTAATTCATCGTATTTAATTGTGCGGAACATTTGATAATTGAGGTTATGTTGTCCTGTGTAAGCTCAGCGCGGCAGCTGAGTTTGGAGTGGGGAGAAAGCGCGATAGGGGTGATCAAATTATGGGAGCGTGTTGCCATGGTAACGAGTAAAATTGTGGGAGCGATCAAATTACAGTAGACGCTCCCACAACTTAACGCGTCGGGACCGGAAAAGCTCCCATAACTTAACATTCCCCTTATTCTTCCACTCTCGAGTTTCAAGGCATGCGTACTGCCTTTTTTATTCAATCATGCGTAGAACAAGCGCGCAAAATCCAACCTGAAATTCGTACCTACGCGTTATAGACATACATTTCAAAATCTGACAGCGATATATTTTGCAAATTTTTTTAAAGATTGATAAGAATTTCATTTTAACAACTCTGATGAAAAGAATTGAACAGAGAATACATTTATCTGATTCTAGGAACGTGCGAAATACATTTTTCTAGAAAATGTTATACAAAGTTGCATATAGATACATACTTGCATATATACCGGGTGTCCTATTTTAATCTTACAGTTGATTTATTTTGAAAAATATTGCTCTGATCAAAAATTGAGTGGGATGAAACTTTTAGGGTTCAGAGAGGGACGTTCAAAAAATTTTTTTGTTTTGGTCAAAAATTCAAAATGGCGGCGTTAAGATGGCTAACATGTTTTTTTAAAATGGAAACATGATTTTTTTTCACCGAAATTTTTTTCAGATTAAATCTAACATCTTTTGTAGGAACATTTTTTTGATACAGCCTATAATAGAGGGTGTCCCATTTTAATCTAACAGCTGAATTATCTTGAAAAATACTGCTCCGATAAAAAATTGAGTGGGATGAAACTTTTAGGGTTCAGAAGGGGACGTTCAAAAAAATTTTTTGTTTTGGTCCAAAATTCAAGATCGCGGCGTTAAGATGGCTGACATATTTTAAAAAAATGGAAACATGATTTGTTTTTGACCAAAACATTTTTCAGATCAAATCTAACATCTTTCGTAGGAATATTTTTTTTATAGCCCGGATATTTTAGACTAGATCACCATTTTTGACTATTTTAGCGTTATGCAACATAATGACGAAGCCGAGGAAGTCTTCTAAATCTTCCTCGTGAAAGTTTTCTGAAATCTTCTTAAAGGTGTTCAAAGATTCCACCATTCATGTTTAAACATGCCTTTACTCTCCTCTTAAAACCATCAACTGTTTGTCGTAAGAGCTTAGTATTAATTTAAAAACATAAGTTTGTAAGGGCTTGTCAGTGTTCGGATTTGTTTTCTTGAATGTATCGCTGTTGAAATTTTGCTGTTAACTGGATACGGATAGGACAATACAAATTTGCATGGTTCTCCAAATCAAATTTTGCGATATGTAACTTTTTATAATTTCGCTCAAGGTTTATTGAGGTTTGCGATATGTAACTTTTTATAATTTCGCTCAAGGAACCGAATTTTTTAAGTTTCAAGTTCGCTTTGCTTCTGATAGAAATTTTTTAAAAAACGAAATCTCAAGAAGGATGCTTCAATAGACGCATTTTTTATCGCAAATTTGTTAACACTTCATTGACGGCAATTCAACAATGGCTGATTTCAGTGCGAAGTCATCGATCGATGCGAATATCCTTATCGTCGTCACCCATCGCGACAGACAATCCGAACCCTCGAATTGAGAGCGAGAGCAGGTCGGATAACCCGTCACCGCCAACGTGTCCAAAACGTCAACAATGATTTTGATGGTCCACATGAGGCTCGAAACATGGCTATTTTAGCCATGATAGCAAACAATCCTCATTTGAGTGTTAGAGTGATCTCGGAACGACTGGGCGTTCCCAGATCTACGGTGCACAGAGTATTAAGAGATGCGAGATTCCATCCGTACCGCATACAATTCCATCAAGACACGCCTAATCCTAATCCATTGCGAAGAGTGGAATTTTGTCGGTGGGCATTGAGACGCATCGAGCGATTCCCAGACTTTTTTAGGTTCGTTATGTTCAGTGATGAATCAACATTTAACAACCAAGGTGAGGTAAATCGGTGGAATTTCAGATATTGGTCTGATCAGAATCCACATTGGGTGAGACAAATCGATCACCAGCATCAGCGGAGTTTGAATGTTTGGTGTGGAATAATTAACGGGCAAATAATAGGTCCCTATTTCTTCGAGGGAACGGTGACGGGTGCCCGTTATCTAGATTTTCTGCAAAATGAATTGCCTATTTTGCTAGAAGACCTTGATTTAGATACACGTCAACAGATGTGGTTTCAGCAAGACGGTGTACCTGCTCACTGGCCTCGTATTGTTCGGAATCAACTGGACGCAACATTTGGTCGAAGGTGGATTGGTCGAGATGGACCTATCCATTGGCCTCCAAGGTCACCTGATCTTACCTCTTCCGATTTTTTCTTGTGGGCTTATCTTAAAGACGTTGTCTACCGTCAACCTCCAACAACACGAGAGAATATGCGGGAGCGGATAAGAGCCGCCTGCCGTGCAATCCCAAGAGAAGTTCTCTTAAGAACAGTTGATGGTTTTGAGAGGAGAGTTCCGATGTGTTTAAACATGAATGGTGAAATCTTCGAACACCTTTAGGAAGAATTCAGAGAACACTCACAAGAAGGGTTTGGAGTCTAAAAATACTGCGGAAGTGACGAGCCGTAGAGACCTAATCTTTGTGAGTGTTCCACACACACACACACACACACGTACAAAATCACACACACTCTGAGAAGGAGAGTTTGGGGTGGAAAAAACTGCGAAAATAACGAGACTCTACCTCCTCGTCCTCGTGGTTATCCCGGATAATACTAAAATAGTAAAAAATGGTGATCTCTTATGGACTGAATAAAAAAAATGTTCCAACAAAAGTTGTTAGTTTTGACTTGACACATTTTTTGGTGAAAAAAATCATGTTTTCATTGTTTAAAAAACCTTTCGGCCATCTTAACACCACCCCTTTAAATTTTGGACCAAAAAACATTTTTTTTAACGGCTTTCTTTGAACCCTAAAAGTTTTATTCCACTCGATTTTTTATCGGAGCAGTATTTTTCAAGATAATTCAGCTGTTGGATGAAAATGGGACACCCTCTATTGTAGGCTTTATCAAAAAAATGTTCCTACAAAAGATGTTAGATTTAATCTGAAAAAATTTTTGGTGAAAAAAAAATCATGTTTCCATTCAAAAAAAAACATGTTAGCCATCTTGACGCCGCCATTTTGAATTTTGGACCAAAACAACAATTTTTTTTGAACGTCCCCCTCTGAACCCTAAAAGTTTCATCCCACTCAATTTTTGATCAGAGCAATATTTTTCAAAATCAATCAACTGTAAGATTAAAATGGGACATCCGGTATATACGAATATTCTACAAAAATTTCGTTCTTTCTGGAAAATAAAAAATCGTGTTTTTTTTTTAGAGAACAACTATTCTCGAACGCGTAGTCCTATAAACAGGCATGTCTTGTCGTATAAATCAGTCATTTTTACCAAAATCGTTATCTTGTATCATTTATCCACTTCACGCGCATTAATTATACTTAAACTAATAGTAACGCTTAATGAATCGTACGTTGAAGAAAAAATTTGTCCGTTGAGGTTACGTTGCCCTGTGTATAATTTCCGCAGCGCGACAACTGAGTTTGGAGTGGGGAGAAAGCGTGATAGGAGTTGGTAACGTGTTAAGTTATGGGGGGTTAAGTTGTGGGAGCGTCCACTGTGTGGGAGATTAAATTGTGGGAGCGTCTACTATATAGCTAGCATAAGCTGCATTCGTCCTGAACGGTTTGAGCGCTGTGAGCGTCATATCCGGTAGCAAATTATATGCCGATGTCAAGTAGACTAGAATACAGGAGAGTCAACTCGAGGAGTGAGGGTGGCACAAAATATTTGGGCAGCAGGCTGCCCCACTCCCTGACTTAAAAATTGCGCAGTGTCGCACTTTTATACCACTCTCCCCTATACGTGCCCCACTCTTTGTCACGGCAGACGGGGTAGACCGCGGCGGGGATAATGAACAAGGGCAGCACAAATTGCTACAATAATTCGTATCTGTTCGTCTCCGTCACACCTATGCTCAATCCCGTTTGGAACTTGAAACAGTGTATGTTTCGACAACACGATCCTGCTGCTCGTTCAATACACTTCTAGGCATTTTTTAAAATGTTTATGCCAAAAAAACAAAACATTTATGACAATAAGTCGCTCATGTTGATGAAAAATGTAATTAGCATTCGACAACGCGTATCTCACTTTCGATTTGAAGGTTATGTTATCCGGGGGATAAATACAGCGCTGCGGCCACACGTGGTAGCAATTCAAACTAGGAAGGGTGCACGTAACGGGCCCTTCCCCCACCACCGAAAGTCGCAAGAATTTCCAGACCTGTATGTACGACCGTGGTTATTATTCATGATTCACTTAGTCACTTGTATTTTTCTGTTTATCTCTTAATTAATAATGATTTTTATCAATTATCAAATTTTTTCATAGTGGGGTACAATAAGCCAACGAGTTGTGGGGTACAATGAGCCGATATTTCCCATTGGCCACGAACACCACGAAGTTGTCGCGAATTATATATGACGTTGATGTTTTGTCAAATTTTGTTGAGGTTAAACACATGGAACATGAATGACTCATTGTTCCCCACCGAGTGGCACATTGTACCCCACCAGTGGGGTACAATGTGCCATTCTGCAAATTTTTTTGAATCCAATTATTCTGGTATTTTCAACCTTTTTTTAAAAAAGATGATATTTTTATTAACCGCTTAAGCGTCTAGAAAACCCGATTATAATAGTTGTTTTTCTATTCAGAGTACCATAGCGAGAGTGAAAATTCTTTACAAAAAATGGCTCATTGTACCCCACTCTCCCCTATACGTGCTGTAAGCGTGTAAAGCCGGAGACACAATAACAAAAATAAGGAATAAGGATCAGCCATCCGATTGGCGCAGTTTTTCTAAAGTGAACGGCGATTGGCTGATTCTTATTCCTTATTTCTTATTCTTGTCATTGTGTCTCGGGCTTAAGCGTTCAATCGCAGCCGATTCTTCCTTCACTATTAAGCGTTCAAGATAATGCAGCCAAAATTTGCTTTCGTTTATCGATGATTTTTATCTGTCATCGTAATCACAGCCATTGTATTGTTTTCTTAAATTATAATGTTGAAAACTAGGACATGTAATTTTTTAAAGTGAACATTTGTGCAATTCGCTCGAGTGTAGTGTGGTGTATTGTGCGGGGATGTTTTTTTTTCATTAAGAAAATTGTGTATTTCAGGAACATAAGGTTATGTTTCATGTAATTTTTTTCTTTGCACAAAAGTAATAATAATATTTGAAAAAAAAAAATTTATAGACATAGAAATGTTCTAATTATCAATCATTATATTTTAAAGAAAAATAACATTCTATCAAATGATAAGAAATGTCTAAATTTTTTGTCCAATTAGAGTTTTTTTTAGTGAAAACGTTAAAAAATTATAAATGAATAAAATAAACATATTAAAAATTCTGGGGCGAAATTGTTTAAATCACTTTAAACTCCTGAAGTAGTTAAAATGTATGGAAATGAAATTACATGGTGAAAATTAAAAAAATTCGTTCACGCATCTTCGTGCAATGAGTGAAAAACTGAAAAAAAGTTATTTTCATTAAAACGAAATAGTTAAGAGAACTGTAAAGACTTCAAACTCTACAGGACACTTCTTTGTGATCCTATAAAGAAAGTCTATAAGTTACAAAAACATTGGTTCACAGGTTGCAGAGATCTGAGTCTGGATAGACACAAAAATGGCTTTTCTGCTCAAAAATAGCTGTTTTTTTGGGAAATTTCATATTCAACATTGTCTGAATGGATTGAGTCAAAAAAGGATTCGAGATTATAGTAAAAAAAAACTGTGCTATGAATTTGAACCGGATCCATTCATGGATTGCTGAGTTATGAGCACATACAGACATCCGAGGTGACGGAAAATCCAAAAATTTTTGTTTCGGTATAATCTGCCAGCGTATGTTGGTATAAAGTTTGTACGGTTGTTTTCATAAGAAATATGTTTTTGGAAGGCAATACTAATAGGCACTTTACATGTATGGTGAGTGCCCAAAAATGGAGGTGACCTTAAGATGTTCGAAGCGCCCCCACCTAGATGAACCTCGTAGCCACCACTTGATGACCCCCTACGAACCATGCAACTTTTGTAGGAAAAGTTTTCGCCTAAGTCTGGCAAGGTACAAAATATTTCTACTGCTAATAGTTATTGCCTCACTCTGTATATTGTAACCGCTACCCGCGTGGTACTCTTCGGACGCCCAGCGCAACGGACGACCCCAAGGACACCAGCTACCTTAAGGTGACCATCAACGTCTCCGGAATGTATTCGGGACAATAATTTGTCGTTCGAGCACTGGACCCCGACGAAAGTGCCGGCTAGCTTGTCGACAGCTTCCACTTGTCGACAGCTTCTCGCAAATGATTGAAGTTACACGATAATAGTCAATCTACAATGCACAGTATCGATACTCGGCCTACACAAAATATATTCTAACAGTTCGATAATCCAATTACACAGAATACGACGCCGCGAAGGAATCACACTAACCCATTAAGAAAAAGTCCACTGTCCGTCCCTGGGGACCAACAGTGGACTTTCCAGTCAAGTGCTTGCTCGCCACTGGCTGAACGAAAAGATATCGGCGGCAGGCTGAACGTTTTGAATGAAATCTTGCTGCTTCAATACGCACGACAATGAAGAATTAAGAATTTCGGCAATCATTTCTGACACTCAATCAAATGTTGTGTCCTTTATTCTGTTAATATTTTCTATTATTTTCTATTTTAATATGTGTTAATATTTTTCATCTTCATGGACTTTTTCAATACATTATCATTTTTTCGTTTTGCAAAACTTACGCATTACAACTGTTACAACAGTTAAATACTTGTGGTAGAAATGTGAAATAAGCAACATGTATACAATACCTCGCAGGTCCAGAGTACGGATCTTGTTTCAATAAACCTGAGGCTTCCTCGAGAAGTCTCGAAGCACCTTCAACGCGGTATAAGGCTGCGGGCATATCCTGTTTAAGTAAAGCATCGTCGGAAGAGTTGATTGTTTCTTTTCCCACCTGCAAAAATTTCGGTAACGACAGCTTATTGTCTTTTTTTCATCACATATTATGCACATAAGAATGGCATGGCACGAATATATTCAACTTGTAAAATATGCTACTCATTGAAAATTGTAAATAGACCAAGAAAGCAAAAACACAAATTAATGAAGAAGAAAGAATTTTTGAACACAGGAGATCTAAGTACTAATTGTTAGTGATTTATCAAATGACAGTTTCCCTGGTGGACTGGAACTTGAAGCATTCAAATGGTTGTGCATTTCGATTGATTTTATTTATTTACTATCGGAATTTACTAAGTTACAACTCGGTGTAATAAGTACTGACTGTTGTTCTACAATTTCAGAGTTTGTCTAAGCCGTTAAAACAGCTTGGTTTTATTTAAAGCATCTCAATTTTAACCATTGAGCACAGAAGTGGTGGAAACTTGATGAGTTTAGAGTAAAATTTTCCCACAAACGCACCAATCATTCAATGGAGGATTTCAATAGAAGACTAACACTTTCAAGCCTCACATCCCTTGGTTCAATTGAAACTTTCTTATTAGTTATGCAATTAAAGGGCATCTGATTTTCTTGCATTTTTACATATTTTGTCAATGTCTCACAAAGCTGAATTTTCTAAAAAATTGCATTTTCTTTATATAAAGTCATCAAAGGCACAGACGTTATAAGATAACAGCGAACAAATAATGGTATTTTCGGAAAGCTGAAACTTCTTTCTACGTAAAATGAAATTTTTCATTTGCAATACATTTGCTAACTATAAACACGGAGAAGGCCGATAAAACTATAATTTTCCACTGTGAAACGTTACTAGGCTATTTTTGGGCCGGCATAAAAAAAAAAGAATATATTTTTTGTTTGGAAAAAGTAATGTTTACAAGTTTTTAATTTGTTTACCACAGATGAGTTTCTTGTCGAAGCGAGGAGTTTTTTTTTCTATATTCAAGTCTCAAAATCGTCTTTTAAAAGCATGCATATGGAGAGAAAACGTTAGGGTTGACACGAACTCCACATGCTTCGTAGAGGGCAAACAAAAATGGCATGCTTTGTCTGCGGTTGATTAAACATGTAGAAGAAAGTCTGAGAGTTCATAAATTCTACATTACGCAGTTCAAGAGGCTCTATAACGATATATAGCAATTTCATACTTTAACCAGATTGGTAACGGCCATGCTGACAACCTGAACCGGACGTCCCAGGTCCGGCATCGCATTGCCATCCTCGGCTTCCTCATGAAGGATAACAAGTCTCGAAACCTGGAAAACAAAAGAAGCAAGCATGAAAAGAGCATATCAATAATATTAGAATAATAAAGCGCCCTACATCCTTCCATTCGACAGCTTAGTCGTATTAAGGTTGTTCTGGAGTCTAGTCATCGGGGTCGCAGTATGAAGGGGGCGCCCTATGCTTATGCATGGGACTGCTTGTTTGTTACAAACGTGCTGTAGAATATCGCATGACGGCACGGTAATGCAATTTTGACGACGAGAAACTGCGTAGCGTTTTGCAATTGAGCAGCATTCTGCTTCCGATTTAGGCAGCATATTGACGTTACGTGCTGTCAGATTTGCGTTCTAACTATATTGAGGTCTAACGTTAGATGCAGCAAAATTGCAGAAAAATAACAGCACGCCGTGCTGCATATTTGCGTCTTTATTGCAGCACGTCGTGCTGTTTATAATGTAGTTCTACCAGCCGTCGCAACGTGTCGCACACCCTCGCTATTCTTCTCACTTGCAATGAAACCACGCCAAGGGCATTTAGGAGAAGTACGACAGATATCAAATTTTTTTCAAAAGCACACCTTAATACAATACAATACCATATGACGGCACATTTGCGCCATGACGTGCTGCGGTAGCATGTCAAAATAACCTGAAGACAAAATAACGAGACAAAATAACACCCGACAAAAAAACACGACGACAAAATACCACAATTACGGAATAACACATCGACAAAATAACCCAATACAAAATTAATACAACAAGAAAACAACACACGATAAAATAACACAAAACATTTATCGCGAATTATTTCGATGAATTGTTCCATATCTGTATAGAAACTCTGCATGTGAGGTTTCAAACAGCACCAAAACCACAGAAACTCTACAACGAGGCGGAGATGTCAACCCTCGATACTTTTGAAAACGGGCCCTTTTTTTATTTTCTCTATTACTTGCTAACAACCAATTATTTTACTAAAATAAGCCACAGTATTTGTAACTGCATATGTTAACTCTGCACTTCATATCGTAAATTACTATTTTTGCACTGCGCTGCTGAAAAAAAACATAAACAAGAAATGTAACGAAGCAAGTAACTAATAAAGTAACGAATCGTTACTTTTCTGCGTTACATTGATTTCTTATGACTTTTTTCAGAACTGTAGTTAAAAAAAGGTCATTTATTATACAAACTGAAGTGCTAACATATCCAGGTACAAATTCTGTGGGTTATTTTTGTAAAATGATTGGTTATTACCAATTAATAGAGTAAATTAAAAGAGAACGCGTTTTCAAAAGTAACGAGGGTTGACATTTGTGCAACGAGGATATCCATTCCAGTAGCAAATTTGAGCTTCCCCCACCTGAACGCAAATGTCATTTACTAGTATTATTTAGACGTATCGCCCATGAGCTCGGATCAATCGAACATTCGTCGAATAGCTTATAGAATATTTAAGGGGTGCTGCTCACAACATTAAGATTTTAACTACTTTTTACACAAAATTGCATATACAAATACGTATGAAAAAAAAATCACGATACGAGTGTTATTTTGGTGTATGTTATTTTACCGTTGGGTTATTTTGAAGGGTGTTAATTTAACGCTATGTTATTTTGGAGTGTGTTATTTAAACGTTGTGTTATTGTGGAGTGTGGTATTTTTGCGTATTATTTTATCGGGTGTTATTTTTAAATAGGGTTATTTTAACGCGTCACCACGTGCTGCAATATGCAGCCCAACGTGACGCAAATCTAATGTGAAAATAAGGTTTAAGGGCACGGCGTGCTGCAAATATGCAAATGTGCAGCACGCCATGAGACGAAATTTGTGATGCAAAAATGATGCAAATACGCAGCACAACGTGACGCAAGTTTAACGTCAAAATAAGGTTTAAGGGGCCATACCAGTGTAACCCATGAAAAATTAGGCGATTTTCGGGAACTTTTTTGAAAGAAAGTACTCAATAGAATGTTTTGAAGTTTTTTTGGACATAATAAGGTATATTTTCAGCTATATTTTAAGATTTTTTTTTACAAAAATATTGAAAAATTACGGAGTTATGTGCTGTCTTCGGAGGTGCCAAAAAAAAAGTTCCCCAACTGCTGACATGATTTCAGCCGAATGAGTAGCTGAAACAAAAAAATTCAAAAAGGTTATTAAAGTTGAAGGTATTTCCTATACAATGACCTACGATTTTTGAAAAATATCAAAAATTAACAAAATGGCGTAGTTCTGAAAAAAGTGTCATTTCTGGGGTAAAAAAATGGTCTTTTTTTAAATGCCAAATTGACAATTTTCAACCAATCAAAAAGATCGTAGGTCATTGTATAGTAAATATATTCAAGAATACTCAGTTTCAATTTGAAGTCGATCGATCAATTTCTCGTTGAGTTATGATGTCAGCAATTTTGAAAAATGTCGTATCGGGAAAAACGCGTTTAAAGTTTCAACTATCGATTTTTGCTAGATAAAATTATATTTACCATAAAATTTGCTAATCTGCTATGCCTGGCCCATTCAATACACCTTCTTTTTCCTCGAAAAATGCCTGTTGAGAGGCTAATGCTTGTCTCCGGGCTGTTCGTCCCTCTTTTGAGGACGCCACGTGACGTATCTTCGCCTGTTTGATTCAGCTGTCATCTCTTTGAAATGCTTATTCTTCCGCAATAGGGCCGACAACCACGCCCATTACTTCCATCATTTTTTAAATACTATAAAAACCATCATTACATATTGAAACTGCTAGGAAATTAGCAAGCTCAATCGTTTTCATCCCGCTGTGAAGGTGCTTTGGAGCAAAGTGCCATAGCAACCCTTTATAACTTTCGTTGTTGTTTTGTGTGTTTCCTCCTTTGCATCGCTCTAGCAATTCCCTTGAACTCATATCAGTATAAATTGGTTTCAAAGCCTCCGTAACATTCTTATCAAGCGGTAAATAATCGTGCTTGAACTTTCATAAGTCCATTCCTTGAGCTTCCACGCGACGATAGGAACACCAGCTATTCTCACCTACGGGGCAATTTTGATGGTTTGGATTTTTATCTGATGAATATAAGTGATAAAATGTTGCCCAAATTTCTTCGTATATTTCATGAACATTATCTTGATTCCTAGTTATTGCTGGTACCTGCGAGTGGTCGCTCTTTAGAACGCTGCCATTCAAAAACTATTCAAGATACGACCTTGCCGCTTTCACAGGATATTTTTGAAAGTATAAACTATCGAATAAGCCAAACAAAAATCGATTTTTTGAAAGTGTCACAATGGCATAGCCCCTTGAGAGCGCAACGTGCTGCAAATATGCTATAAATGTGCAGCACGTTGTGTTGCAAATATGCTGCGAATATGCAGCACGCCGTGTTGCAAATATGTTGCAAATGTGCAGCACGCCGTGTTGCAAATATGTTGCAAATGTGCAGCACACCGTGGCACGAAAATGACGACACAGTTGAAGCATTATTGCAACATTATTACATAATACCGTGTCTTTATAATGCAGCTTAATACGGCGGTACAAAGCTGCTCATTGACGTCACGGCTTGCTCTCGCTTAACGTACTGTTGCCGACAATACGACGCAAAATGTCTATCTGTTAAAACAGGAAATGTTTTCATCACTTTGCGGAATTATTTTCGATAATTTTTTATGACTCAGAGAAAATGCGATGAATTGGCAACGTCGTAGATCGTGACATATAATAATGCTCGTTTTGGCAGCAGTGTCGCGAAGCTACAGATGTACGCGTCCCGTTTCTAACCTCAAAATCAACTTGTGTTTGTGTCAAACTGTCTTTTTCTCGACATTCCTCGAAATCCATCAACATCAAACAAATAGAAAATAAGTAATAATTGTTAATGGAAGGAATAAAAATAAATAATATCCCTTTTTAATTAATGAGTCTGAATAAATTGATGGCTCCGTGCATGCATAATTTTTTCCGCGCCGGGGAAAAAATAACGGAAATCGTCTATCTTCACTACTAGCGGTCAGGAAAGGGCCACTTTTTGTTCATCCACACATGGCGAAAAACACTCAAATCATGCATGCGAAAAAAAAATATCGTATGCAACATAGGCCAGAGCGTCTTTTGTCTCGCGTGGCTGCCGCTCCCACCCTCGCTTCGCTCGTGCGGCAAACTTCACGCTCATTAAAAAGAAGTATCTCTAGCCCTAGATGCACAAAATACTTTTTAGTTCGATAACCCGGAAACGGAAATATAAAGACATCCCCGAAAACCCGGAGACGTCTTTGTAAATCAAACGTTAAATTCTGTTACCGTATACCCTTTGCGAGTTTTTACATATCCTTTATCTTCTCCCTATGTGTCTCATCCTATGGGGAATTTTATTGGTCAAAACATTCCTCTCAATATTACGTAATTGGAATTTTTTTTGTCGAATTCCTTGATGCCGAAAATGCGTGAAAATAAAAATGCATTTCGGCAGGAAAAACGAATTTTTACTTTATTTACTTTGAATGAATTTTTACTTTGAGGGTGACTTTTTCCATTCTTTCTTTCGCGAGGTCACACAGTAAAAACCATCTCGAAAAAAAATCAGTCCGATCGGACCAACCGTTTTCCGGTATGACCAGAATATCATTCTAGTCTTTTGGACCCACCCCTCCGTCGGTGGGCTGCGCATTTGATTTTAATGCGACTTTTTTTTTAAATATTTTGCTGATCTCCTTTTCATTTTGTATCGAAGTGGCAAGTACTGCTAGTAACAATTACTGGAGTACTCCATGATTTTGAAACGGAAAATAACTCGTGGCCGAACCAGCACAATTTAATGTACCAGTCCATTAATAATTACTGGTACGGTATCATTATGGTGCGCAATAGGAGCTGGACGTGTCTGCTAAGGTCGGTCTGCCTGTTTCAGCGTCATGTATCATTGATTTTTCATGAACTTCATAGTATATATTAGTGGGATGGAGACTAATAACTACCCAGGTAGGGTTTCGGAGTCGGGCCGTTGTTGGCGCAACGACGATCATCTGAGTTAGAGCGGCGAACCGACTCTGTTCGCCAACATCGGTTTGGCATCTCAAAATCGTCGGGATGATAACACCAGCCGACGTTTCACCCAAACATCGAACCGCAACGAATAACCAACGTGATTGCAACGTCGGCCCATTACCCTTCGCCTGATACGTTAATTTTATTTCTAATATATATATTTGTTTATAATTTTGATAAAAATAAATTTCTTATTAATGTTTGATCATTTTTAAACATTACATAAGATCAGGGAATTAAAAAAAAAAATAAAAAAAATTGAATGGCGTCGCCACCGGGATCGAACCCTCGACCCTCGGTTTTTGAGCGTATCTTTGAATTGAACATGAATTAAATATTTTAAAAAAATCATTTGAAAATTAATCAATTTTTTTGACTGATTAACTTTCCCTTGTATATACGCGGACCGAAGAATACTTACGCGCCTCGTCTGGGATTTTAAACCTACCTACCTATCGAGCCTACTGAGGGACCTAACACTGACACGCTTACCACTACACCATCGACTACTTATAATATTCAGATGTGTATATCATATTTATGAAACATACGCCAGAAAAATATATACGTATACAGAATATAACTTATAAGGGGTCAGAAACCCTGGAATTAAGTTATAAAAAATCACATATCTTATGAAGGGTCAGGGACTTCGAAATTAAGTTACGAGGGGTCACTCAACTTATGAGGGGTCAGGAATCCTAGAATTAAGTTTTTAAATTTCCATATTTCTCGATACAATAAAAATCTGTAAACATTCAGCAAAATTCGCCATGCCATAAACAACAATTATCGATAATGATATTGCCCAAAAGTTCTTCATAAATTATTAACAAATAATTATTTAACAATTTTTGGGTGTTTCTAAAAAAAAAAATTTTATTGAACAAATCGTACGCGTTAATTTTTCTGAGCGCATATGAATTTTTTCAGAATTTTCTCTCTATTATGAAATATTATAAAAGACATTCTGAAATACATATAAAAAATTGCCCATTTTGTATATGTTTGTGCACACAGGTTTATCTTCAGCTTTGAAAAGTTTCAAAGACACGACTAGGCCAAAAAATACATAAATACGATATTCTAAAAATTTCAAAATGGGAATCCCAAAATAGAGAGAAAATTCTGAAAAAAATTTTAGAAAAAAAATGCATTCAGAAAAATTGACGCATTGGATTTATTTAATAAAAAAAAAGCTTACCGAAAAATTGATGAATAATTATTTGGTTACACAATTTATTAATAACTTTTGGGCAATATTGTAATTGATAATGGTTGTTTATGGCATGCCAGATGCTACTGCTAATTTTTTTTTAATTTTTAGTGCATCACAAAGTACGGAAATTTCAATCAGATAAAATTTTTGGCTGAGACTGTAGGGGCAAAGCATACCCTTGAATTTTGAGACTTAATTACATAACCTACGACGAGTCAGGGCTAGCGAAATAAAGTTATGAGGGGTCGTCAGTTAAGTTAAGTTATGGCCCACTTAAGTTATGAGGAGTCAGATATTCTCGAATAAAGTTTTGAGAGTTCAAAAAACTTATAAAGGATCAGGGGCTCCGAAATTAAGTTGAGAGAGGTCACTTAAGTTATAAGGGTTTCGGTATCCTGAAGTCAAGTCAGCGGAACGTGCATCCGATGCCATCGCCCGACGTTGGCTGTGCTTTGAGCTGCAAGGGTTGGCCAACTATACTCGAGCGACGATTAACCAGCGTTGGATAAAACGTGGTAGGCAACAACGTCTCAACTACCAAGCCTAACGTCGATGCCACCGATCGAATAAGAGTTGTAACAACTTCGGGACATAGTCGCGATCCGATCATTAGCTGCCGACTCCTCGCCGCTTGATAACCAAGCAATCGGTCGTACGTTTCGCCGACGCTGGGTCCCAATCGTTGGCTGCCGACGAGTTGCCACAATATGGCCAATCGTCGGCGGTACTCGGAACGTCGGCGACTTCTGCATGGGTACATACTGTATGCAGCACTCCAGTAATTTTCACCGAACGGTAATTTCTACTGTGAGCAACAGTAAAAAGTACTCTCACCAGTCCAGTAATATTGGAGTTTTTGCTCAATTCTCTCCCACATTACTGGACTATCCGATGCTTTTTCCGAACACTTGCGTTTTTCGTATCAGGGTGTCTATTAAAATTTGAAATAAAAATTTAAGGACATTTCAAGAACATTTCAACGACTTGACAGGATTTTTCAAGGACCTACATGATGAAAAAACCTACATAAAAACCTACATAATGAAACACAATAAACATTTGTATTGTTTATTGAAATCTATGATTTTTCAAATTTACTTAACCCTTCGTATACACTAGGGGTCCAGCGGACCCCAACGCCATCTTGTAAGCTAAGCATGAAACAGTCAGAGCCTATTGTAGCGAGAATTTCCCCGACTCTAAGGAATAGTCTGAATTCAGACTATAAGGACCCTTAAGGGTGCTCTACAAGTATATAACATAGGGGCGAGGCTCAAAGTATTATACCTTTTTTGAAACACCTAATATCGCACTATTTTTTTTATGAAACTACTATTTGTGACTGTATCTTCCTGTAAGTTTCATTAAATTATCTATAAAAGTACCGGAGTTATGATTTTTTTTTTAAAGAGACGACTTCATCTATTTCCGTGCATTTTTGGAAACCTTAAATTTTATTTCTTTTTTAAACTGTAATCCTATCACATTCTAGAAAGTTTAAACTGCGTTTTGGTTTTTGATTTTTCCAAATCGGACAAATAGTCTCCTCATACCAAGCATTCAAAATCGCTTGGAGGCCACTGGACCCCGTGTGAATGGCGCGGAATTCTGCAGAGGTATGTATGGGGCATTCCAAGTGAAAACGTGGGGTCATTTCCCTCGGGTCACCAGATCCTTGCATAACTTTTTTTTCGCATTGATTCCACTTCGAAAACAGCCTAATTTTTTTAAAAGATTTTTCTGGCCACTCCTTCAGGTGGCGCGACGATCATTCTTGTGTAAAAAAGGGATAACTGAAAAAACACCATTTTTAAAATTCTGCAATTTTTTCCACAGATTCTGGGTAAAAAATAAGTCATTTCTATCATGATTAGAAAGTGTGCCACGGTTGCCTCATATTTTTTTTCTAATTTTCTTTTTTCAGTTTTTAAAATAAAATAAAAAAATTAATTCCTAATACCTCTTACATAAGTAAAAAAATAAAAATAAAACATATCTTGACAAATTCTGATATTTTGCATATTTTTCAAAATAAATGAGAAAAATCTTTTTTTTTCAATAAAATACTTCAATAAAAAGAGAGAACTGAAAAAACACAATTTTTAAAGTTCTGCAATTTTTTCTACAGATTCTGGGTCATAAATGAGTAATATCTATCATGATCAGAAAGTGGGATGCGGCTGCCTCATATTTTTTTTCTGATTTTTCTTTTTTTCAGTTTCTAAAATAAAATTTAAAAAAATGATTCCTAATACCTCTTACATGAATAAAAACTAAAATGAAAATAAAACATGTCTTGAAAATTGTTGATAGTTTGCATACTTTCTAAAATAATGGAAAAAAATTTTTCATTGAAAAAAAAAGATTTTTCTCATTTATTTGGAAAAATATGTAAAATATCAAAATTTTCCAAGACATATTTTTTGTATTTATTTTTTTTACTCATGTAAAGGGTATTAGGAATCAATTTTTTTATTTTATTTTAGAAACTGAAAAAAAGAAAATTATAAGAAAAAATATGAGGTAGTCGCATCCCACTTTCTAATCATGAGAGATATTATTTATTTATAACCCAGAATCTGTAGGAAAATTAGCAAAATTTAAAAAATGGTGTTTTTTCAGTTATCTCTTTTTATTGAAGTATTTTATTGGAAAAAAAAAATTTCTCATTTATTTTGAAAAACATGCAAAATATTAAAGTTTGCCAAGATATGTTTTATTTTCATTTTATTTTTTTACCTATGTAAGAGGTATTAGGAATTAATTTTTTTATTTTATTTTAAAAACTGAAAAAAAGAAAATTATAAAAAAAAATATGAGGCAACCACGGCCCACTTTCTAATCATAATGGAAATTACTTATTTTTGACCCAGAATCTGTGGAAAAAACTGCGGAATTTTAAAAATGGTGTTTTTTCAGTTATCCCTTTTTTACACAAAAATGATCGTCGCACCACCTGAAGGAGTGGCCAGAAAAATCTTTAAAAAAATTAGGTTGTTTTTTAAATGGAATCAATGCGAAAAAAAAAGTTATGCAAGGATCTGATGACCCGAGGGAAATGACCCCACGTTTTCACTTGGGAAATGACCCCACGTGCCCCGTATACAGAGGGTTAAGGATGTATGAGCACTAGACTTGGTATAAGCTTAAACGCTGATTTTTTTATATGATATTGTCAAGGTTCAATATTCAGTACTCCGAAAATTTCAAGGCCCTTTAACGACTATTTAAGCAAGATATTATTAATTGAAAATGTAGCATTATTCATGGTTATACACAGAACTTACGGCAAGGTTGACTTTGCAACTCTTTGTTTTCTACAGTTCCACGGTTTGTATATATGATACCGTAGATGAAAACATCAAGTATATCCATTGAATGTCAGGGATTATGATGATACATTGAAAAACAGGGGTCAACGAACATTCAAATTCGATATATCAAGCTAAACACGGCCTTCTTCATTTTTACTTGGAGGTTAAAGCCGGGGAGCATACCATACACCACCGGAGTCAGTCAGTTACTCCGAACGAAATAATTCTTAAAACGAAATTAATTTAATATTTTGTGTTCTCTGAAAATCATCTATGTACTTTTTACTACTATTTTGCTAAATATTACTACCTAATGTTCTTTTTCTGCAAAATTTCAATGAGATCATGTGTATTGACTACCACGTAGCAGCGCTCATACATCCTTAAATATATTTTTTACATCTATCGGTATCACAATGTTATATTACTCGGTCAATGAGACGAAGCCGTGCCAGTCAATCGGGAATACGTTCCGAAATGCGTAACACCCGATAAGCTCTCCTTTTTAAATGCGTAATAAAATTATTTAAAAAAGTGCTTTTATAGAAAAAAAATTAGACGAAAATCAAATGCAATCGTAGAAAAATTCAAGACTACACACAAAATTCAAGAACATTTCAAGGACCTTTCAAGGACAAACAAAATCCAAGGACAATTCAAGGACTTCAAGGACGGCTAGACACCCTCCATTATTTTCTATTTCTTTCCTTTTCGTTCCTGTCTGACTGTAGACCGACTTCTCTGTATTGGGATCTGACATTTTCGCCACGGCGCCTAGTGGCATTTTTCGTAAGTAGTCCACCGATGCAAACTTTCCTCGCGTATGCTTGAAATATACACAACGCTCGTGAGTGAGCGTGAATATTTATTTATTGCAAGTGGATAAATACGTTATGGAGGGTGCAAGGTTCTCCCCACGAAAGAAAACAAGTGCCAGAAGATATTGTTGGGTGAATGGTTGCCATAGTCAATCACAAAAAGACTTAGACCTTCGTTTCCACTCTGTCCCGAGGACTGGTGAAAGGGTAGTTTACAGCAAAGACATTTTTTGAAATGTAACAAGCTGTGATAAAGCAAAAGCATGGAGAAATGCTTTAAAAATGAAAGGCACTAACAAGAACGTCCAAGTGTGTTCTTTGCATTTCAAGAGAACCGATTATATACTTCCAGGTATGTTAATATATATTTTTTCAATGAATAACCTCAAAATTCAATGCGTCACCTCAAAATTTCGTAGGGTACTTTACATACATATTTTTTCTATTTTATAACGAATATTTTACTTTATATTTTGTTGATATTTGTTTTCAGATTGTGCATCACAAAAGCGATATTTGAAAGCTAGCGCAGTCCCTTCGTGTAATTTGCCAGGAGTTTCTAAAAGCCATGGAACATGCGATCCTTCACAAAGCAGTCGATTGCAAAGGCATTTGAAGAGAAATAAGACGAATGATGATGATGATCCAGTCATTATGATCACTGCAGAAGAAAAAGAAGACAGAAAAGGGAATGAAGCTTTGGTAGTATCAAAAAATGAAATGCCAGCTACGGCCAGCCTCATCGAAGTCCACTCTCCGATCAATGCAAGTGAACCTGTTTCAAGAACTTCCAATGTTTCTCCAGTATTAATTTAGACCGATAATATAGAGGAAACTGTGAATCTCCTACTGAATAATCGATGTTCTCATTGCACGGAACCGTCTACAAGTGTGGAAGATTTTGGGGTTCAAGTAAACAGTGGTGAACTCTTGACAAAGTTTATGGACTACTTGCAAACTAATAGTAGTTTGAGTACAATGGCAGGCATCGAATCATTTGATGTTTTAGACCAGATCATCGACCTTGCAGAGTGGGCTCTCACTACTGCCCCTGCGCCGAATCTTGTGACAATGATATTGCGCGAAAAAATCGTTATGACATACGTAAAATTAAAGCAGAATTGGAGCTATAGTAGCTTAGCTATTCTTTTTCATATTTCACCGAAACATCGTAAACGTATTTTTTATTCAAGAAAGACGTAAGAACTTGGAAGGCCCGGATAAAATAAGTCGCATTAAAAAACAATTATGATTCTTGAATGATTATGTATTTATTAACTTTTTTGTGTCAATTTAAAATGTAAATAAAATTCGACGATACATCAATAATATTGTTCATTTTCATATAACCTCTTTGAGCAATGTTCTACTTGCATGTTTGTATATCTAAATCGCAAGTACAATATTTTTTTGATATTTATCACAGAACATTAATAATCACAGAACATTTAGAGTGTTCACGATATGTCCCGCGTGCAATACTCTTTCACCCTCAATAAAATTTCTTTGAGCAACATTTTCACCAGCCCAAAGACAAATACTTTCGCGATTTAAAGACATAATACTGATAATAAGACAAAAACACAACATATCACATGTATTCTCGTTGAATTTGCATCGGTGTCTGCGCCATGTTGCATTTTTTGAATTAGGCCCCGCGCCTAGGTCAGATCCCAATATTTATTGTGTTGCATTTACTGAGGGCATGCCGAAAATTTGAGTTTATCAAGGTTGAACAACAATTATTTCTAAACAACAATTTTTTATACTACAACTCAATTGCAAGGTTCGATGAAGACGAGAAAAAAAGAACACCGTAGTTATAGTTCCACTCAGTGCAACGTGATTCATGTGATTTGTAATGATCGTTGTGATTTTCGAAATAACGTTATGTAAGTCATCATCATGATTGAATAATCGTAATTTTTTCGACTTTTCAACATTTTCAAACAGTATTTCTTACCTAAAGATTTCTTTACTGGAGGGTGGAAAAAATTTGGCAATAGGCAGTCGATAAAAAACTTATCCCGAAAAGATTATAATTGAAATTATTTAGAATAAAAAGTCTTGCAAGACCTCTGCAAGCGAATAGTCGTCCTAATCTTTAACACTCAAACTATCTATATAATATTTTTTAACCCGTTATCGCAAAATTTGCGAACGCTAGAGCAGCCACGGTCTTTTTTTGAAAATTAAAAAGTCGCATAAAATTCGCACATGTCAATGAATTTTTGAAAAATTCATAAAAAAGAAAGGGGCAGTGGAGCTCAGCTTATGTGCAAAAGTTCGGTTCGCTACTCCAATGTGGTCTTGAGATATTGATGTTCTAATTTTTCGAGGCAGCGACACACATACACAGACACATACATACATACATCCGGACATTTTCTTAAAATATGATTTCTGGACGCCAAGTTTAAAAAGATAAATAAATATATTAGTACAAAAATATTGAAAAAAAATTAAATCATTATCTATACACGACTCGCAAAAATTAAGGGAGCCAGAAGAATTTCCATATTTTTCGATGGTTTTCAACAGGCTGTATTTAAGTGGAAAATAGTCGTTTCGAGGTTATGAAAAACCGTTTTGAAGCTCTAAGATTTTAGTTTTCAGATCTTTGAGTCAAAAATTTTTGGGAGCTACGGTTTTTACGAAATTTTAAGAAATGGCGCGAAAGAAATTTTTCCACCTTTTTATTTTTGGTCCACGGGCTTGGAAATTTTCTTCCAGATAAACCAATACATGAACAGGGAGCCTGTTTATTCAGCTTCAATTTCCTTTTTTAAATTTTTTCTCTACGTTGATTTCTCGCGGAGATATTCGACTTTAAATGAAAAAAGATCTTTTTGTCTTTAACCACGGATATCTCAGCAACCAGTGGTCGTACAGAAATTAATCGGGCAGATTCGGAAACTGGAATAAATTTCGTACAAGATCCGTTCAAGAGTATTGGGAAAATAATTATTTTTCTGCCCTACATATTCAGTTGAAAAAAGTACAAAAGTACTAAAGTGCAAAACTACAAAACTACAAAAGTACTTTTTCCTTTGACTTGATAAATCGACTGCAGCTTTGCTAATATTGATGGGAAAGCTAATGTTTGAAGGAACTTTTGCAGCTCAATGTACCCCCAATAACCCTGCCAATTTGCAGATCGATCCATTGAACGGTTCTTCCGGACCGATTGATCAAAATTTCCAACAAAATTAAAGGAAATTCAAAAATAAAAAATAAAATAAAAATAAAAAATTTGTCAACAACATTTTTTTTTCTAATTTTCTAAAACATTAAAAAAATCAAAATAAAGCGTTCTTGCGAAAATTTGGATTGTTGCTTATCAACTACCGGCATTTGCGTTACCAAATGCCGGTGTACCACGTGAAAGTTGCACGGTCGGATTTACGATGCTCTTGAGTGTGAGCATAAGAGAAGCGCGGTTATTGATATGCAACAAAAAAAAAATTTGTTTGAAAATTTTTGAAATTTTTTTTTTGCTAGTTGCAGAATTATAAAAAAAAAAGTCGAAGAAAAATCAATTTTCCCATTTTGAAGAAGATTATCCGATGTTTCCAAACAAGAACCTTGCTCCTCTCATTTTTTTTTCATTTTGATCAATTGGTCTGGAAAAACCATTCAATCGGTCGATTTGCAAAGAAAAACAATTTCAAAAATAAAAAAATAAAAATCAATTTTTTTTTGTTATTTTTTTTTTAAATTCAACCGATAACAGATGCAGAATTGTAAAAAGAGTCGAAAAAAAATCAATTTTCCCATTTTTAAGAAAATTACCCGACGTTTCGAAACAAAAACCTTGCTCCTTTAATTTTGTTGGAAATTTTGATCAATCGGTCCAAAAGAACCGTTCAATGGATCGATCTGCAAATTTCCAGGGTTATTGGGGGTACATTGTGCTGTAAAAATTCCTTAAAACATTAGCCTTCCCATCAATATTAGCAAAGCTGCAGTCGATTTACCAAATCAAGGGAAACAGTCATTTTTTAGGCACTCACTCATTTATGACAGAAAGTGCCTATTGCAATCGCCTCGAAATCTGCGTTGGATGTCCTTCCAGACCCAGATCTCAGAAACCGATGTATGGAATTCAATTTCCTTTCGAGGGTAGTTGTGTATGGTTGTAATCTCTATGCCCAAGGAGTTTAAAGCCAAACGGATAATGCAAAACAAAGATTTTTGAAAAAAATAGCCATTTTTAAGCAAAAAAAGACGTTTCATGACCATTTGTAGTTGAAACTTGGAATTTCACTAACAAATTTTTCTCTAACTCACAGAATGTGTGTATATAATTGTAAACAAATGTCTGGCGAAGTATGAATTCAATCAGACACCATTAAGATTGCAATTTTCGCAAAAAACACCATTTTAACCAAAAAATGCTATTTCTATCTGTATGCACTCGGATCTCCGAAGTTCGCGGACGATTTTTTCTCTAACTCGCACAATGTCTGTATATGATTGTAAACAAATGTACCACAAAGTATGAATCCAATCAGACACCATTAAGCTTACAATTTTTGCAAAGAAAACACATTTTTTTACGAAAAAACCGCTATTTCTGTCCAGATGCACCTGGATCTCCGAAGTTCATGGACGAATTTTTCTCTATCTCACACGATGTCTGTATATGATTGTAAACAAATGTCCCACGAAGTATTAATCCGATCAGACACCATTAAGTTTAAAATTTTTGCAAAAAAAAACACAATTTTTAACGAAAAAAAGCAATTTCTGTCCATATGCACTTGGATCTCTTAAGTTCACGGACGAATTTTTTTCTAACTTACAGAATTTCTGTATATGATTATGAACAAATGTCACATGAAGTTTCAATCCAATTAGACACTGCTAAGTGAATAACTTTTGCACGAAAACAATATTTTTAACCAAAAAAAATACTATTTTTCTCACTGACAGAATTTTTATATGACTGTAAACAAGCACATATCACTCTCACCGCTTTCACGTAAAGCATAGACCGGCGTACGCGACGTACAGAGTAAAAGAGGAACTAAACACAGCCTGAGCACGCCAAATTCAAAACCCATATTTTTCTTATAAAAAGTACATGGTTCTTTTGTGTGCTTGTGCTCCGTTGGCAAAATGGCGATCACCCGCGCGTTTCAAACGTGAAAAAACAGAATCTGAGCATTGATTTATAATCTAAAGCTTTTTTTTACTTATTATAAATGGACTAATGATCATTAAATGATTAAAGTGTTATGATAAATATGCCCATCTCAAATGTCACTAATATTCTTCATTACTGCCTAATATTGTAACAATTCTGTGATTATAATCTATCAAAACATTTAAATGATATGATTGTTTTGATACTTTTATATCATATTGATTATATTCAAATCTGTCTTTTTAATTATGATTAATAGAAGTTATACGACTACTCGATGTTCATAATTGTTCAGAAAAGCGTGTAGTTGCCAGAGCTCCCGCGAGAGACCCTCAGTGAACGGTCAAGCTCTCGCTGGACTCTGCATTACCCGTGACTCTCGCGACTCTATCCCCTCCAAACGGCGGCTCTCTCGCGGCGATCGATCATCGCCTCGTCACTTCGTTCTGGCAAGCGCCTCGATTCGTATCGATTATCGGCCATTTTTCTCCGCGGTTTTTCATTCTTTCTATTAACGAGCTCTTGGACGATTTACGACCGGCCAAGAGCGCTAACGGTTCGGCTTCCTTCGATAACTTCACGGAAAAGTATTAACTTCGATTCGGTGCGGTTTACTTCGAGAATTCGCGAGAAAGGTGATTCGCGCGACACGTGGCGTCGAACGATACGACCGCCATTTTCCGGCATCGCTTCGATTGTGCGTAGTCATCGCCGAGACGAGACTATCGATTATTTGAACTTTGATTATATACTTTGCCTTGATTAAAACCTGTATTATTAAATAACGAATATTGTGTGCACGCGAGTGAGTTTTTTCTTCATCCGCATCGAACTTCCGGCCACTTCGTTCCCTTCAACCTTTCACCTTTTTCACCCAATTTCCCAACCAGTCAATTCAGGCATTTTTCCGAACATGGTCCTTCGAGCCGGATAGGGAAATTTGTGAAAATTGCGGAAGTGCTTCGGTTTGCGTAAGAGAAAAGTGCGCGAGAGAACGGGCGTTCCATTGTTCGACAACGTGCTCGTCACGCTTCGTTATCTCGGTCTCTCTCGCTCACGTTCAGTGCGCCATAAGTCTCTCTCTCTCACTTTCGCGCGAGAGGAGAGCCCGGACGCTTCGAGAAATTTCTTCGTTGAGCGCGCGGGAATATCATCGCGCTCTCGCGCGCGCCAAGAAAACTATCGCTTCGTCCGCTTTGTGCGGATCTTCGTTCCTCGCTGGACATTCTTCGTCGTGAGTGCGCGCTACATGGGGTTTCTCGGGCTCTTCGCTGTGTGCGCGTATCACCCGATTCCTTTCGCGCGCTTCTCGGTTTCTCTGCGCTTTGAATTCTTCTTTTTCGTGACATATACCACGTGTTTTTCCGCGCATTGGGTCTCTTCGTCACATCGATTTACGCGTAATTCAAACCCTTTAGTGAACTTTCCGGACCCTTCGAGTGTGCGCGCATCACAGACATTCTCGATATTCGAGTGTGTGTGCGCGTCACGTGATTCTTTGTGCGCTTCGGGACTTTCTTCGCATTCAATTACGCAGTTTTTGGATATTTTCGGCGCATTTAGTATTTCTTTGGATTCCTTCGCTACGCATCGCGTGACAAACTTCGTGAATCGAGTTTGTTCGCGTAGCTACTCGTTTTTTTTGGTTCGTCGTGCGCGTTACACGAACATTCTCGTCACCGAGTGTGTGCGCGTACTTCGTTTTCTTCGGTTTTTGGTTTTTTTCAAGTGCGTCACACGAACATTCTCGTCACCGAGTGTGTGCGTGTACTTTGTTTTCTTCGGCTTTTGGTTTTTTTTCAAGTGCGTCACACGAACATTCTCGTCGCCGAGTGTGTGCGCGTACTTCGTTTTCTTCGGTTTTTGGTTTTTTTCAAGTGCGTCACACGAACATTCTCGTCACCGAGTGTGTGCGCGTACTTCGTTTTCTTCGGTTTTTTGGTTTTTGGGTTTTTTTTTCGTGCGCATTACACAAACATTCTCGTCGCCGAGTGTGTGCGCGTACTTCGTTTTTCTTCGGTTTTTGGTTTTTTTTCAAGTGCGCCACACGAACATTCTCGTCGCCGAGTGTGTGCGCGTACTTCGTTCCTTTCGGGTTTTTTGGGTTTTTGTGCGCGTTATACAAACATTCTCGTCGCCGAGTGTGTGCGCGTACTTCGTTTTTTTTCGGGCTTCTCGTTTTTTGTGTGCGTTACACGAACATTCTCGTGGCCGAGTTAGTGCGCGTACTTCGTTTTTCTTCGGGTTTTTGTTTTTTTTTCAAGTGCGTCACGCGAACATTCTCGTCGCCGAGTGTGTGCGCGTACTTCGTTGTGTTTTCGGTTTTCTGGTTTCTGATTTTTTCGAGCGCGTTACACAAACATTCTCGCAACATCGAGTGTGTGCGCGTTTTTCGCAGTTACCAACCTTGTGAGCATACGCTCGCCACAGACGGTCTCGGTTTTCGAGCGTGTATGCGTGTCACGTGACTCTTCGCGTGGTTGTGATTTCTTTCGCGCGCTTGTGCTTCGTCGCCATCCTCGCGCTCTCTGACACGCGTTAGCAGGAGAGAGACAGTGACTTCGCGCGCTCGTGAATTCTTCACGGGTTTGGATTTTCTTCGCTTCAAGTGCGCGTTACACGAACTTTCGCTTCGATATCTTCGCCGAGTTGCGTGTTCGTGGGTTTTCGTTTCCGTGCTACGCATCGATATTTTTCATTGCTTCGCGCGTGGCCCTTCTTCAACGAGAAAAAAGGTAACCGATTTACGCCCGGTTATTCTTCAATCTCGCTGTCTCCTCGTGCTTCACTTCATCGGAGATATTAAAGATTAAATTCAGTGCGATTTTCTTTGATGACTTCAGTCACTTCAGTTTCTCGAGTCCTACCATTCACTCCGAGTGAACGGAAATTCATCATTCATTCGCGGTCTTCTTTCCTGAGAAAGATGTTGAACGATTTACGACCGGTCAATATTCGATCTCGTGGTTGTCTTCGGGATTAGTTTCAGTGAAATTCTCCGATACCATTCAGCAACCGTCAATGCGACGCTTCGTCTGGCTCGCTGGATACACCGGTACAACTTCTGATTTCGGCCACTTCCGATTTTTTCAATTCTACGGTAACTTCGAAGAGTGCTTCTACCAATCTGGATATTCGGCCTTCAGTTTTGCTGGCAACGAGCCAGGCAACTCTGACCTCTTCTTCTGGCAGTTCACATCGAGTTCGGTTCTCAATCGATCCCATTGCTGAACTTGCGTTTATTTCGGAACGTACGATTCAACTTCTTCGATTGGAAAGAATGGCCGCCTGAATTAATATCTTGGAATTGGGAGTCAGTCAGCTAGCCGCACGCGGGGAGCTACCACCGTCACCCACTCTTTAATGTCTGATTCTACTTCAAGCTCGGTTCGTATTCAGCACACTTCAATTGATAATGAGTTCGCTTCCTTGCTTTAGAAATTTCTGGGAACAGGAGAAAATTCCGTCGGACTCAGCCTCTATATCTGAGCCCGAGGATTCCTCCTGTGAACAACACTTCAAGGACACGCATTCGCGAGACGAAGACGGGCGATCTACAGTTCGCCTTCCTCTCAACACTTCACCATCGTCTCTCGGGGATTCCTTCATGGCAGCGTGGCGCTCCCTTCTTCAACTTCAAAAGCGGCTCTCGCGTAATTCAACTTATCGAGAGTTGTATCACGGTTTTCTTCAGGAGTACGAGACGTTGTATCACATGGTGCGAGCTTCTACTGGGCCAGCTTCAACTCCCGTGCATTATTTGCCCCATCACGGTGTTGTTCGGGCTCACGGTACCACCACCAAGCTTCGAGTGGTCTTCAACGGGTCGTGCAAGACGAGCAGTGGTGTCTCGCTTAACGACCTCCTCTACACGGGCGCCAAACTTCAACAGGACACTTCTGACGTACTTCTTTGGATCCGACGGCATCGCTTCATCTTCGCGACGGACATCACAAAGATGTACCGTCAAATCAACCTTCATTTGGATGATTGGAACCTTCAACGGATCCTGTGGGTTGATGAGCAGGAGCACATCATCCCCTTCTGCCTCACCACCGTCACGTACGGCCTCAGTTGCGCCCCGTTCTTGGCAATTCGAGTCATGCTGCAACTTGTCGAGGACGAAGGGCACAACTTTCCATTGGCGGTACTTCCGTTGACGAAGGGCAGGTACGTCGATGATATCTTCGGAGGTGCAGATTCAACAGCGGAACTTCAAGCATCCTCACTTCAACTTCAGGAGATCTGCAACCGAGGGTGCTTTCCACTTCAAAAATGGTCGTCAAACTCCACGGAACTTCTTCAAAGGGTGAGCCATCCCACTTCAGAATCACACGCAGTCGTGATTCAACCAGAGGACTCCAGCGTCAAACTTCTTGGGCTCGTTTGGAACCCCCAAACCGACCACTTCAAGTTCACGCTTCAGCCGAACTTCAGTCAATCTGTGACAAAACGGACAATCCTCTCGGAAACGGCGCAACTATTTGATCCGTTGGGCTTCATTTCGCCAATCATCATCACGGCAAAGATGTTTCTTCAAGAGCTCTGGTTGGCAAAACTTCACTGGGACGACCCTCTTCCGGTTTCGCTTCAACAACGGTGGCTTCACTTCCGAGAGAACTTGGCGGATCTCTCGCTCATTTCTCTCCCTCGGTGGCTTCAACTAAAACCCTCGGCAATGGTTCAGCTTCACGGTTTTTCGGACGCCTCGCAATTGGCCATGTCAGCCGTGGTTTACCTTCGTTCAACTTCAGATGATGGCTCTTCAACCATCACGCTTGTCGCTTCAAAGACGAAGGTTGCACCTCTCAAGCGACTGACAATTCCGCGGCTTGAGCTCACCGCTGCATTACTTCTTTCACGGCTGGTTTCGTACGTCCAGAAGACACTCGAACTTGGAACTGTTCCAGTGTTCCTTTGGACCGACTCGTCGGTAACCTTAACTTGGATCACGTCGCCTTCGGCTCGTTGGAAGGACTTTGTCCGAAATCGAGTTATTTCAATCCAAGAAATCACTTCGCAAGCGACGTGGCGCTTCATTTCAGGCAAGGAAAATCCCGCAGACTGTGCGTCTCGCGGAATGACACCTCGGCAACTTTCTCGGCATCCCCTCTGGTGGAATGGACCAACCTGGCTTTCGCAGCCTTGCACCAGTTGGCCCACTTCGTCGTTCGAGGTCGTAACCGACTGCGACCTCGAACAGCGTCCAGGTCTCGCCTTCACTTCAACTTCAGGGGCTCTTCTACCGGTTTGGGACCTTCTGGAGCGATATTCGTCCCTAAATCGGCTACTTCGAATCACGGCCATTTGCAAAAGAGCTCTTGGCCGCTTCAGGCGAGTTCCACATACTTCAATGACCAACCCGATATCACCGGGAGACCTGGAAGACGCAACAATTTTCTGGATACGCCTCATCCAACAGTCGTACTTCACTGCTGAGCTACGGATAATTTCAAGCGGAGCGACACTTCAACGGAGCAATGCAATGGCCGCCCTCACACCTTTCATCGACCAACTCGGAGTCCTTCGTGTGGGTGGACGCCTCCAGCATTCAATCCTTCACTCCGAGGCGAAACATCCACCTGTCTTGCCTCGGAATTCACGGCTAACTACATTGATAATTTCAGATGCCCATCTCCGGACTCTTCACGGCGGCACACAAGCAACACTGGCCTATCTCCGCAGATCGTACTGGATTTTGGGTGGTCGAGCGCCAGTACGATCATACATTCTTCGCTGCACCACTTGCGCACGGTTTCGAGGCCTCAGAGCTCAGCAGTTGATGGGGCAACTTCCCTCGCCACGAGTCACACCTTCACGTGCCTTCCTTCATTCGGGCTTAGATTATGCTGGACCCTTCACGGTTAAGACTTGGCGATGAAGAGCAGCAAAAACATACAAGGGTTATCTCGCAGTTTTTGTCTGTTTCTCTACCTCAGCGGTGCACCTCGAATTGGTAACGGACTACACTTCAGAAGCCTTCATCGCAGCATATCGGCGGTTCTCTGGTCGACGGGGCATTTGTCACACGCTGTATAGTGACTGTGGAACGAACTTCAGCGGTGCAGATGCCACTCTTCAGGCTCTCTTCAAGGCTGGCTCAATGGAATTGAGTCACACCATTTCCGCATTAACCAGCCTTGGCACAAAGTGGTCCTTCAATCCCCCGGCAGCCCCTCACATGGGTGGAAAATGGGAGGCTGCCGTGAAATCGGCCAAATATCATCTTCGGCGGGTCATCGGTGAGACTGCACTTACGTATGAAGAATTTACGACTCTTCTTACGCAAGTCGAGGCAGTGCTCAATTCAAGGCCGCTTTGTGCTCTCTCGGACGACCCGGAGGACCTGTCATCCTTAACTCCGGGTCACTTCATCGTCGGTGAGGCACTTACTACAGTGCCTGAGCCATCTCTGACTTCAACGGCGGAATCTCGGTTGTCTCGGTGGCAACTTCTTCAGGCACGGCTTCAGCACTTCTGGCAGAGATGGTCAAGAGAGTACCTCCATCAAAGTCTCTCTACTTCAAAATGGCATCATCCTTCGAATGAGATACGAGTGGGGTCACTCGTTCTCATAACCGACGAAAGACTTCCTCCGACGCGGTGGCCACTCGCGCGGATCCTCGAACTTCACCCTGGCGAAGACGGCCTCACTCGAGTCGTCACACTTCGAACGGCAACTTCCACCTTCAAGCGGCCGGTCGCAAAATTATGCGTTCTGCCAACAGACTCTTCGTCAACGGAGTTTGCCGAAGGCGGGGAGTGTGTTCAGAAAAGCGTGTAGTTGCCAGAGCTCCCGCGAGAGACCCTCAGTGAACGGTCAAGCTCTCGCTGGACTCTGCATTACCCGTGACTCTCGCGACTCTATCCCCTCCAAACGGCGGCTCTCTCGCGGCGATCGATCATCGCCTCGTCACTTCGTTCTGGCAAGCGCCTCGATTCGTATCGATTATCGGCCATTTTTCTCCGCGGTTTTTCATTCTTTCTATTAACGAGCTCTTGGACGATTTACGACCGGCCAAGAGCGCTAACGGTTCGGCTTCCTTCGATAACTTCACGGAAAAGTATTAACTTCGATTCGGTGCGGTTTACTTCGAGAATTCGCGAGAAAGGTGATTCGCGCGACACGTGGCGTCGAACGATACGACCGCCATTTTCCGGCATCGCTTCGATTGTGCGTAGTCATCGCCGAGACGAGACTATCGATTATTTGAACTTTGATTATATACTTTGCCTTGATTAAAACCTGTATTATTAAATAACGAATATTGTGTGCACGCGAGTGAGTTTTTTCTTCATCCGCATCGAACTTCCGGCCACTTCGTTCCCTTCAACCTTTCACCTTTTTCACCCAATTTCCCAACCAGTCAATTCAGGCATTTTTCCGAACAATAATGAATCAAAGAGTTTAAATTACGATGTGAGTGCCTATTAAAACGTTCCTAAGGGACATGTTAACCAACATTCAAAATATATCACAAAAACAAAACGTATGACCCTTATATTCTGAAGTTGTGAGTGCCTACTAATATAATCCTTGAAATTCGATCACCAACTTTATGAACAGTTGAATGACCCCTATGAAGGAAGAAACATTCGACTCAATATTATCAAAAACAATATACAGTAATATGAAAACAATATAGTATTTCCATACCGAATCAATCAAGACAATGATCAAGAATACGGAGCGCGAAGCGCGACGACAACGGCGCGCGAAGCGCCGGGGGGTTTAGGGGGCGAAGCCCCCCAACGAGTACGCGAAGCGTACTTGTTTGTACTTTTTTCAACTGAATATTCAGGGTATAAAAAATTATTTTTCCAATACACTTGAGAGGATCTTGAAGGAAATTTATTCAAGTTTCCGAATCTGTCCGAGTAATTTCTGTACGACCACTGGTTGCTGAGATATCAGTGTTTAAAGACAAAAAGATCTTTTTTCATTCAAAGTTGAATATCTCCGCGAGAAATCAACATAGAGAAAAAATGAAGAAAAGGAAATTGAAGCGGAATAAACTGGCTACCTGGTCCATCTATTAGTTGAGCTGAAAAAAAAATTTCCAAGCCCGTGGACCAAAAATAAAAAGGTGAAAAATTTTCAAAAAATTTATTTCGCGCCATTTCTTAAAACTTCGTAAGAACCATAGCTCTTAAAAATGTTCGACTAAAAGATCTGAAAACTAGAATCTTGGAGCTTCAAAATGCTTTTTTTATAACCTCGATACTGCCTGTACAGCTTGTTGAAAATCATCGAAAAATTTGGAAATTTGTCTTGCCCCCTTAATTTTTGCGAGTAGTGTAAAAGCTAAATAATATTTACAATTCATCATAGTAAATAGAAAAAAGGTGCAACGACTTGGCGTGAATGGTTTGGAACAAAGCCTAGTTTAGAAAAATTTGCATTATTCCACCTTACAATTCATTATTTAAAAAATACGTTATTCCAGCAGGAGGGTTGCTCGTTCTCGTTTGTCTAGCTATTATGGCAAGGAAATTAGCAACGCTGCATCAACGAAATCATTGACCGTTCTCCATTTTCATAAACCGATTGCTTTACCAGCAAACTAATAACAAAAATATCATTACGTCGGTTTATGAACTACCGAAGATTAGAGTAAAAGCAAAAATTCTAGATTCTTTTCTCATATCAAAGAACATGGCAAAAATGTATTTTACTGAGCTGGGTTCCCATGAAGGACTAACAGACACTAACGAAAATTGAATTCTTGCTGCAACACATCTTCGGCCATAAGCATTTTTCCGCACATACAATATGACCGAAGTATACTCCATAACCGTAACTCATATTCAAAAGACTTTTAAAAAAATAGATCAGCTAGTAGAAGTCGTTTGTAGTCAGAAATTTGTCGTTATCGCTTTGCTAAAGAAAAGCAATCAGTTTGAAAAACTGCGTCCTCTGTCAAGGATTTCGTTGGTGCAATGTGGGTAACTCCTATGTCATTAACTATCGTTTTTTCACATTTCTCATTTACTTTCTTGTTTGTTCTCTTGCTTTAACCTATGCACGCCAAGTTTTTGTACTTTTCTGCTATGATACGCTTGCTATCTGCTATGGTGAATTATAATATGATTTGGCTTTTATATCTGGGTGAGTCTCCTGAAATACTCATTTTCCCTGTAATCTAGTTTATTTTCAATGATTCCTCTAATTTCTTAGATTTTCTTACCAGAATGTATCAGATCATAATGTTTTGAGACAGAGCTTCGGAATAGATTTGGAAAAAAATCATTTCAATCGTTTTTTTATCGCGTTCGATCCCTAAATATCATTCATCTGGCCTGTAACTATTACATCTTCTCATATTGTAACGGTCTAAAAAAGTACTTGAAATTTAAAAAAACTGCAAATCAAAAATATTTTCTGAAACTGAACGACATTTATAAACATCTTCTGAAAAAATGAGCACAGATATCTCCCAATAAAAATCGAAATATTGTAACCAGATTTTCCGTTATTCCTCCAGGCTGATGGAAATAAGTCGATATTAGGACAATAGATTGCGGCAATAGATTAGGCGATCGAGAGCCGTGTCTCTCAGATCTAATTCACCAAGTGAACAATTTGTCAAAGTTTCATCTTCGATGTTTGTGATTTTATTTTTCAAAAGCGTATGGCTTAGGGATATGTCACAAGCTGAAGTGTTATTCCTCTGGCAAGTGCCGAATACATATTTTCTACTAAAATAAATTTTGGTGTATATTTTTAATGCAAATTATTAAGCACAACTTCATCGCTACGTTTTCAAGTTAAAAAAAACTCGCATGCCAGATTACGGCCTAAAAACCATCAAACTCGTCATTCTTCTGGCCGATTCAGATCCATAGGAATGACGAATCGGCCAGAGGAATCACTCAACACGAGGTTTTATGCATGGGTTTGAATAGAAATAATTCCTCCAAGTTATTGCCATGCGTTATAAAATGTTATGACCAAAGGTGCGTCATTTGATGTGTTTGTGCAAGGAAGTAAGATTGTCACTTTGTATTTGCGTTTGATTTTTTATTATAACCGCCTATAAGTGTTCCAATATTAAACATTTTAATAAAACTGAAAATACTGAAATAAACGAATAAAAGATGTTATAGCAAAAGGTCTTTCATCATTATTTAGCCTTCGCAATCATTTTTCTGGTACTCCACTTTCTTCAAAGTACGATAAATCCCGCAAAATAGAAAGACCAGCTTGTCCAAATGGTAATGACATTAAAATATTTTATACTAAAGATCATCAACACTCTGAGAAGTCAAATGATGATTAAAAAAAAATTGTACCCTCGAAAATGAGTATTTCGGAAGAATCACCTATCTAATGATTTTAATTTTTGTTAATATTTTAATATTTTTATACTTCTTTTGCGTTTTTTCAAACACTTGGCGTCCTGTTTCACTTTTTATATAAAATTGTACCCTCGAAAATGAGTATTTCGGAAGAATCACCTATCTAATGATTTTAATTTTTGTTAATATTTTAATATTTTTATACTTCTTTTGCGTTTTTTCAAACACTTGGCGTCCTGTTTCACTTTTTATATACATAAAACACAACACATAATTCACAATTCAAACCGAAGCTCTAACTCAAACTCAAACCCGTACCTGCTGCGTTCTCGTTTATTCTCTTGTTTATTGACTCGCTGCCATTTACGCACGCCAAGTTAAAAAAAAAAATTTTACGTTTTTCAATATTATAAGTTAACTTAAAATTTTCATTTTGGGACAGGCAATTTGCACCAGTTTTTTCGTCAAATGGCAATGGTGGTTTTTCTAAACAAAATTAAATCGAAACGATAGTCGAATGGGCGTGGAATACTTTGTATAAAAACGAATTCCACAATTCTTCCGTTAGAGGAAACTGACGTATTGAAAGAAATAACGTCATCAAGAGATGCATCACTTTTATTACCAATTTGCCTTCAATTACAATATAAAAGATCAATTAAATATATTCATCATACATTTCAGGAACTAAGGTCGTTCAATTTATCTAAAACCGTTTTAGAGTCAATTAAGCGTTGTAATTATATTGAATAATTTGACGCCTTTACCGCCTCAACTCTATTCTTCCGCGCGTTCGAATGATTCCAATGATTCCACTTTCGTTGAATTTGAAACATTAAAATTCACGAATTCATCCGGACTTGTAACCATCTGATATAATATTAACATATAGAAGCAACCTCAAATAACTCCCTATATAGTCACGTAGTCGTGTGAATTGCGGCACATAACAATCATATTATGTAATAGTTGAACCTCCCATAATCATTTCCTTTGCTCCGTGGCGTTATGCTAATATAAGCGAAAGTGTCAATCCACCAATGCCGACTTGTGCCCACTACGTTAGCAGAGGCCTCTTGTTTTGTCCAACATTATTTTTAGAATTCCTCATAATCTTGCGGACCTTTCAGTCACGAGCATGTGGTACCCGTGTGGTCCGAGAAAGATAACACCACTGTACGACGCAGCAAAAGAAGTCGCTCACTGAGAACTATTTCGCATGCTCCCAAACTGATAAATTATTATCGAGTGGGCGTGGTGCCAGTTCCTACTGACTTTATGCTTTCAAGGTTCGATTTTTTTTTCACAAAATAGTCGTCACTACTCAATTCGTAATTGATATTAAATTGTGGCTCTCAATAAGTAAAAATATCAATCTTATATTTTGCTTCCTCGAAGCAGAAGATTTATTTTCGTGACGAAATTTTTGTTTCATGCACCCAGAAAAATAATTTATTTGATTCAAATAAATTTATTTGAAATAAATAAAATTTTATTGAAATATCGGCTTAATAAGAGATTTATTAGGCCACTATTCATAGGAAGCGGTATAATCAAATAAATCTTTTCTCTGGGAGTGACTTTCACGCCACTATGCTCAAAATGTCCTGAACCGTCGAGAAATTATATTTAAAAAAAAGCCCGTATGTGTGCGTGTGTGTGTGTGGGCGTGGGTGCGCGTGTGTTTGTGCACGCCTCGAAAAATTCACACAGTTATATCTCAAGACGGCTTCGAGTGGCAGGCTAAAATTTTACACATAACCTGACCCGCGCGCCTTCTTTGTTGGCTATAAATGTAGCAAAAATTTATTGAGATTTGCAAATTTTATGCGACTTTTTTTTTAATTGGCTCTCCCCGGAGGCTCATGACCTCATTATTGGTTCTAGGGGGCTTTTCCTTTCTTAAGGCACTTGGGCCCTCAGTCTATTGTGCTTCCCTGCGGCCGCATCAGACTTACCCCCTCTGTAGCGCATTTGGCTATAGAAATTTTTCAATTTCCATAAGCAAGCTGCGGAAAACCTGTGCCACTACAGCCGGCCCTGAGTTACGTCACGCTTCATCGAGAAATTGTAAACATGGACTACAGCTATATACATGTGACTCACGCCTGTACGAGTACTTGCGTGTGCCACATATATATATATATCTGGAGCTTAGTCACGCCCATCTTTTTATTTCTCGATGAGACTACAGCACAGGGAATCGAACCCAGGACCTCCTGATGCTCTGGAGGCAAGCACGCTAGCCACTACTCCAGAGTACCGGTTATGCGACTTTGAAATTCCCAAAAAAAATGGCGTGGTTGCTCTAGCTTCCGCGAATTTCGCAATATCAGGATAAAAACGTTGACATAACGATTTCTTTAGCTTCTCACAAACAAGTAAAAGTTACCTACCATGATACTATTAGAGTATGTGGAGGTGTTTTTTTTCTCTTATGCGATGAAAATGGCAATATTTTAAAAATATTTCCAAGCCGGCATATAAAATTGTCATGATAATATCGAAACCTAGGTCTGAATTTGCGTGAATGAGTAAATTTGGGTACATTAACGCCAATTATAATGATAATTTCCTCGTTTTATAATTTTTCAAATTTTCTATTTTTTCGATAATTTTGGCGGTGTCCATTTTGTCTTTACGGGTCATTGTGCCTCCCCTTCCTTTATATTATATACTGATAGTTTAGGGGATAAAGTTTTTCGTTATTGAATTTCGCAAAAATCGCATATAGAGCGAAAATTGTAAGCTTATTGCAAAAAGCGCTCGAGCTCTCGAGCTCGCACATATAGTAATGTGCTATTGAAGTGACGACTCGGTTTTTTGGGTCCACCGCCTCCAATTCACTTATAGTAAAAAAAAAACTGTCGAATAGTTTTTGTCTGCAAACTTTCCACGCTCACTCAATTGCGTTAGAAACAGCTCAATCGGACAATAATTTAAAAAATAGCGGCCATTTTTATAATTTGGTGTGCTCGTCGAAAATGGAAACATTTTGATTTTTGCTCGATATTCTTAATGCGAGCTCAAAAATCGGCCCAATTAAAACATAGTTGGCAAGGGGCGTTTTTTCTGAACAAAATGCTTTTTTATTTTTTTAAATTAGACATTTATTAATTAAATTAGAGCACGGAAAAGCTGACCGGATGTAAACAAGGATAACTCGTAAATGGGGAATCCGATCAGGAGCTTCTTCTGCGAGAAAGTGTAATGGAACACCCTTCAAAAGTGTGCAATAGAATTTCGGAGATAGGTCTGCTGAAAATTAGTAAAAAAGGATAGGATAAGATCCGTCAAGCGGTTTGGTCATCATCGTGCACAGCGCAGTGAAATTCAAAAATTGATTTATGAGAACCGTGCACCTTAAGGGTTCCAACTAGCGTCAAAAATTTCTTCATTTGATACATCAAATGATGGACTATTGGTCAGGTTTAGACGTATTCAACGAACATTTATATTTGTTTAAAAAATCGGCGTTTTGACGCTGACTCGGTCCCCTTAAAGACCTTTCGCTCGAAATGTGGGTAAAAGCGTGACCAATATTATTTTTTTCTTAAATCTATTCTCGGAGCATAGCAACGTTGCAAGCTTTCATATCATTGTAATTGTATGACTCACTCAATATATCTTGAAAACAGATATTCATCAATAGGTAGCTATGCTAATTATAATTCTAGCCTATAACTTGCCGCGAAGCTAAGTAAAACTAGGCTAAAAACAGCCCCTCCCCAGCTTACAATTGACGGTTGAGATACAATCATAGAATTGGACGTTATCCATGTATAAAATACTCAAGTAATATTTGAATGAGTCACATAGCTAAATGAGCCATTATATACACTGGACTTTCACGATGACGGACAAAACAGGGGTTTGTCCGTTATCGTGAGTGTTCCTTATCGCAGACTGGGTTGGTCGTCACATCTCTGGATGCGAATCCTATCGAAGATATTTGGGCATATATGAAGCACAAGCTTTGTGGAAAATACACGGACACTTTAAAGCACACTGTTAGAATTATGTGTAAATTTACTATGCAGAGGCATATTAAACTTACAAAACTTGATATATTAAACCGAAATTAATGCACCGACATTGTAAAATTAATGGTGGTATATTACAAGTAATATATTTGGGTTGGATTGACACTGTCCCAGATTGTGACACCAACAGCTCAATTTTGATTGCTTTAAATACAGTTTTTGTCGAATAATAATCCAATTACCGGCTAATTAAAGAGAATTTTTTCACTTTCATTTATTGGATAGATACACCTTTTAGAATTAAATATTAAAAATGGAAATGGACCAGTGAATAGTACAACTGCGCAGCGGCAGTCCTAGACGAAACCCACAAGCTATGACAAGCGACATTTTGTGAATTTTGTCCGTCATGCAAGTAAAAACGACATAAAAGTGGTTTCAACATCTTCAGCAGGAACCAGACTATCGTCGAAATAAGAAATAATTTAACTTTTGGTTAGGTATTTATTTAAATTCGCGGTGTCAAGAACTGGGTCATATAATTGAGGTTGTGCTCCTATTGCTGAGCTTCGATTGTCGGCTGTTGCATCTAGCAATTTTCTTTGCTTATTTATTCTATTTTAATGTGAAAAAACAATTTAAAGAAAAGAATATTAGTTTTTATGAACGGAAGAAACGGAAAAAAATGTAAAATAATGAAACTATCAACATTTGTGAAAATTTTTGAAGGTTAGTGTCAGTAACTCGTGACGCGCAAGTGTCAGAAACTGCGCCACGAGTGTCATAAATCGGTACAACGCAGGGGTCACGAACTAACACATGGGCATCGCTTCAGTGTCAGGAACCCCGGCTGCAGAACCCGCCATTAAGACAATAATTTTATCGATAAATTTTGATTTTTTCACTTTTACAATACGTGAATCTCGTTCGGGGGCCTTTAATGCACTTGTTGAAACCGTTAGTTTGCGGTTTGGCAATATCACGCATGAATAATAGCAGAAATCCGACACCACGGCTCCAAAAGTGTCACTAGCTGAGCCGTTTACCTTAGTGGTATAGCCGATTTGAAATTTTAATACACCGTATGGAATATCCATGCGCGAAAATTGAAATTAATATGCAGGCTTCGTAAAATTGTGAAAATCCATTAGCAAGGTCTTGTAAATTTGTATGACCTGCAGTGTCTAAAAACATTGCAGAAATTATTTGTGAATTTACTATACGAAGTAATATTGAATTTAGAAATCTCGGTATATTAAATCGAAATTAATGCACCGATGTGGCTATTCGCCCGAATCCGTGTATACACGGTACCGTGAGTGCACACGGAAAGTCTGGGTATTCGTCCAAATCCGTATACACACGGTACCGTGCGCACACACGGGAAATCTCCATGCGTTAGCTACTATATAGAAGAGATATCCCCGTTGCAGAGATTCAGTTGTTTTTTGGGTTTGATAAAAAAAAATTCGGGTGTGTGCAATCACACGCCGTGGAAGTGAATACTTGTATGCGATTTGCTGACGCGACAAATTATTTCTGCCGATGAATTAAGAGAGAGAGGGGAGAGAGAGAGAGAGAGAGAGAGAGAGAGAAGTTTAACAGCAAAACTAACAAACCCAAACAATTTTGACAATTTTTGTTGTTGTGATTGTCTAATTTGTTTTCTTTTAATCGGATTCGTTTCGATTTTTTCACTTTCTCGATTTCGTTTCTCGGATCCCCTAACCTCCGTTATGTTTGGTGGCCTCCAAACGTCTCAAAACGCCTTCCAAGGCCATCGCGCCTTGAAAGTCCACCGACATTCTTCGCACGGCTTGGATTTGTTCTCTTTTGGTTTTCGAAATTAATTAATAAACCCAAATAATTTTTTTAGAAATCAGGTTTAATTGTAATTTTTTTAAATGGTATTTAAATTGTTTTTATTATTTTTAAATTGCTATTCTTTTCATTGGTAATTTTTTAATTTGTTATAATTTAAATTGTCAATATTTTCTTCATTATTATTTTTTTTATTGTTCATGTTTTTTATTGTCTACTTACATTGGTTGAACGGCTTTGATTTGTTTGTTAGAAATCGGGATTATTTTTGTAAAAATTATGTTTTCGTTGTATTTTTTGTAATTTTCAAATTGTTTTTATTATTTATTATTATTTTTTTTTAATTGTTTTTATAATTTTTATTAAATTGTTATTTTCATTCTTGATATTTTCATTATTTTAATTTTATTTTTTGTTCATTTTCCGAAGACTTTCGCAGAGCCTCTGAAGGCCTCCAGATGTTGTCAATGTCTAATTACATTCGATGTATATAAAGTTAGCACAGCCAAATGAGCACAATCGCTTCTAACCTAGATGAGAATTTAGTGCTCTATTTGTGCTAATTTATTGCTCTATTGGCGATTTTTGTGCTCTCATCGTTTTTGAGAAATCAGCGGCTGTGCCAGCTTTAAAAAAAGCTAGCACAAGCACATACATTTTTTTTTTAATAACACAGCGATTTAGTGCTAATTTAGTGCTTTCAAAATATAAAACTGAGAGATTTATCGGAACTACCCTTCGACTTGAAACCGACCATGACAGTTTGGAACGTCGAAAAGAATGTACATTCAAAGCGTTATGAGCAGAAAAACCAGGTTCGAATCGGTTTTTTCGATTAGAAGTATGATATGCTTGTAGAATACCATATGGGCGAATTTATTGCTGCATCCCTTCAGATAAAAAACTACCCTTATCGTTAAGAGGCTCAAGAGAGAACTTAACGGAATAACTAGCATTATCAAATTTCACCCGATGTTTTTGAATACTCGAACTATAAGCTTTTTAGAAATCCTGTGCCCGATTTTATTGCTGCATCGTTTCAGGTAAAAAACTACCCTTATCGTTCAGAGGCTCAGGAGAGAACGTAACGAAATAACTAGCACGTACAGTTCTAGTCAACTGTTTTTGGATACTCGAATTATATGCTCTTTAGATGTTCTGTATCCGATTTTATTGCTGCATCCCTTCTGATGAAAAACTACCCTTATCGTTCAGACGCTCAAGAGAGCATGTAACGAAATAAGCAGCACGATCAGATCTGAGCGACTTTTTTTAAAAGACTTAAATTATACGCTCTTTGGATATCCTATTTCCGATTGTATTGCTACATCCCTTCTGATTAAAAACTACCCTTATCGTTCAGAGGCTCAAGAGAGAACTTAACTAAGAAACTAGCACAATCGAATTTAAACGACTGTTTTAAAATATGTTTTAAAAATGCAGCAACAAAATTAGATACAGGACATCTAAAGAGCATATAATTCGAGGATCTAAAAACAGTCGACTAAACCTGATGGTGCTAGTTATTCCGTTACGTTCTCTCTTGAGCCTCTGGACGATAAGGGTAGTTTTTTACCTGAAGGGATGTAGCAATAAGATCGGACACAGGATTTCTAAAGAGCGTATAATTCGAGTTTTCAAAAACTGTCGATTCAATCTGATTGTGCTATATATTTCGTTACGTTCTGTCTTGAGTCTTCGAATAATAAGGGTAGTTTTTTACCCGAAAAGATGCAGCACTAAAATTGGGCACAGAATATCTGGAGAGCATATCATGCGAGTATTTAAAAACAGCCGTCTAAATTTGATTGTGCTAGTCTTCTCGTTACGTTCTCTCTTGAGCCTCTGGACGATAAGGGTAGTTTTCAATCAGAAGCGATGTAGCAATAAAATCGGACATAAGATATCCAAACAGCATATGATTTGAGTATTTAAAAAAGTTTTTTACCCGAAAAGATGCAGCACTAAAATTGGGCACAGAATATCTGGAGAGCATATCATGCGAGTATTTAAAAACAGCCGTTTAAATTTGATTGTGCTGCTTATTTCGTTACGTGCTCTCTTGAGCGTCTGAACGATAAGGGTAGTTTTTCATCAGAAGGGATGCAGCAATAAAATCGGACACAGGATTTCTAAAAAGCATATAGTTCGAGTATTCAAAAACATTTGTTGAAATTTGATAATGCTAGTTATTCCGTTAAGTTCTCTCTTGAGCCTCTTAACGATAAGGGTAGTTTTTTATCTGAAGGGATGCAGCAATAAATTTGTCCATATGGTATTCTACAAGCACATCATACTTCTAGTCGAAAAAACCGATTCGAACCTGGTTTTTCTGCTCATAACGCTTTTAATGTACATTTTTTTCGACGTTCCAAACTTTCATGGTCGGTTTCAAGTCGAAGGGTAGTTCCGATAAATCTCTTAGTTTTATATTTTGAAAGCACTCAATTAGCACTAAATCGGTTTTATTAGAAAAAAAAAACAAATGTATGTGGCTGTGCTAGCTCTTTTTAAAGCTGGCATGCTTTGTATCTCTTAGAACTGGGTATATTAATCTTCATCTTCATTGTTGGATTATGAGAAACGGGATTCTTTTTTTAAAACACAGTTAGTTGACTTTAATATACAATAGTATATTAAAATTTTGATACACTGTGTCTCGTACAACAATAGTATTTTGTGCATCTAGGGCCAAAGATAATTTTTTTTTTCGAGCGTGAAGTTTGCCGCAACGAGCGAAGCGAGGGCCGCAACCACGCGAGACAAAAGACGAATCTTTGGCCCGTGTTGCACACGATCTTTTTTTCCCCATGGGAGATTTGAGGTTCTTTTCAGTATATGCGTGGATAGCCAAAAAGGGGCTCTTAGCTGTCAGAAAAGAGTCACTTTTCGGCTATCCACGCATATGGTGAAAAGCACGAAAATCTCGCATGGGTGAAAAAAAAGTATATTAAATCTAATACTCTTGTAGTATTTTCAAAAGACCCTGCAATATTCAGAAAATATTCAATTTTTTAAATATATAGTGTATTTAAATTTCAAAGCTACCTGTGCGGGATTTTTAATAGACGGTGTATGCAAATAAACTTCCTATACCGGTATATTAATTTTTAAACGAAAATTTTTTACAGTGCAATTACCTCGCGAGATTCGTCGGATTTGGAGGTCCTTGCCGTCAATTTGGTCGAAAGCATGCCTCAGAGATGCCAAGCAATTATTGATGCCGGCGACGACTGGACACATTATTAACGTAATTGCATCTTTGTTCTGATCACGTGATATTAGATCTGATATTAGTTCTGCAATAATGATTGTTAAGAGCAGAGCCGAAAAAATACTAGAACATCTTGATGGTAAAGAATTAAAAACGTAGTGAAATGAATTAAAAAAATTGTTAACAAATAATGATAATCAATGCAATAAAAATAAAAGTGCTTGGCGAGTTCGTTTTCAGCCGACGATTTTTTTTCGTATGCAGCTAAAAAAAAGACACCAGAATGTAATTGCATGCTCAGTGAAGGGACTCGGGAAGTACCACTATCGGAAGATATCAATTAGTATTGCCGATCATAATATTTTTTGCTTTCTCATAGAGAAAAAAATCCGTAATAATCATAACGTTAGGAAAGTAACAGATTTATTTCAATATCATCTACACGCCAACAGCTGTAGCATTTATTTGGGTAACCATCGAAAATACGTATCGAGAAATTAAATTTTTGATGTGGATACATTCCTTCGTATAAACAAGGTGCTTTGGAGATAAAGCCATCGTCCATCTCGAGGCGAGGGACATGTCAGTCGTTGGTAAGGTACGGTAAACGTATTTGTTTCGGGACGCTACCACGTTTCTTGATCTTATTAGTGAGTCCGCATCCATAATATAACCCTGCGTTAATTATCAAAATTTCATTAATATGGAATCACGGTTAATAGAAGAAGTTAGGATGACAATTTTCAGGTGATTATGTCGGTATAAAGCCTCTCCCCAAGTGGAAGTGAAGAAGGAACAACTCGTACAAATTAGAATTTGCATATTGCTTCCTATTATTTTTACCCAATTTAATTTACGCATTCACAAAGCTTCTATCATGAGGAAAATCAAAATTTAAAAAACTATTGTTCATAAGTGCTCATGTTTGGGAATGGCAGAGAATTTATGGTACGAATATTAACATTGAAGTGTGCGCGGGATTTTTTTTTTAAGAATGTCATTTTCTTTACTTTATAATAAAAATTTGTTAAAATAAATTAATTTGAATAAATGACAACAAAATTTGAAATAGAAACATTACAAACATTGGACGTTCTAATTTATGTATAAACATAATATTATTAACCATACTGTGATGGTATTAATAACCCAAGTTACATCAGGGAAATTACGAAATACCGTTAATAGTTGAACGCGTTGTATATGTGCATGAGGGTTATAAATATCACCTATTTATATTTTCGACCGTCAGGATTTAGAAACGTCTGTAACTTAGCTCTTTCGAACAGCGGGATATAAAATCGTGTCACTGACGACATTCTTATTCTGTGGGGAAACTTTTTTTAAAATGGCATTTGCTGCTCATTCTGAAACTTTTTATCTACATCAGGGTCTATCTGGACCGGTGTCAAGTTTCCCCCATCAAAGTTGGCCCGTATAATTACAGTTCGACCCCCATACGGTTGCCTCCAATTTCCACGTTCTGCGGTGCACCTGCCATGGCACTCGATTCTATGAGCACAGAGAACTAGCTGAAAAAGGAAACTGTTTCTCTATGGAAACTAGTAACGGATAATAGGGAATAAGGAGATTAATTAGGGTAAAAAGAAAATTGATATTAAAACTGTAAATAAAGTTATATCTCCTTATATTATGTAAAACTATCGCTGCCACCAATACCGCCACCACCGCTGCAGTATTCAAGAATCGAGGGGTCGGTTTGAGTTCAGTAGGCAGGGAGGTGAGTAGCAGGAGCAATAAGCTGGGTGATACAAGGGTGCGTAGCGTCCGAGCCGCATGAACTACTAGTACACTAGAGTCCCAGAGTAACGAACAGGACGAGGGGTTGTTCGTTACTGTGAATCACCATATGTATAGATATAGCGCTTTGAACTCGACGCGTTTGGCACAGGTCCGTATATAAAAATTGCCGGGTCCCAAATGATACAACGTAGGTAGTATTAATTCCAATAAATTCTTTTTACGTTTATTTGTTTAGAGTTTCTTTAATGCACGAACATATTATGTATTTCAACTTTTTTATTTACTATAAATTCAATTTACCTGGTTATAATTTATAAAGTTGATGAATTAAATTTTAATGACAAAAAGGGAATGTTAAAAAATTAATATTATCATTATCAATTTTTTTATTTAATTCAACATGATATACATGAATCGATATAATTGTTTCATTTTTTAAAATAACAGAGTTGTAAATTGTCATTTTTCTATTTGCTTATTTTTAGTTTTTGCTTATTACTAAGCCTTGATCTTTTCATTGTTGTTGTTAGTACACTGCAGGCACAAAGATATGACGCTCTCACCGAATGATTAACGACTGAACGATTATCCACAAGAACTGATGAGCAACAGCAGCGTGCCCCATACAATCTAAGCGAAACGCGTACGCTCCTGAGTTTTGCTCGGGACGGAGCGCATTGAGCCCCGACCAAGAGATTTGTTCGTTATTCCGGTTACCGTTATCGCGGGGCTCTAGTGTATATACATATGTATATATAGGGCGTTCCATCCTAAATCGGACGGTTTGAAAAACTTCTTTTCATTTCCTAAATTTTTTAATATTTTAAGATATTAAAGATACACGAGATATTACATTTGTTGAAAATATTCGACGTATTTTTGAATAAGTTTTTCGAGTTTTAAACTTTGAATCGTGTTTTTAAAAATGAGTACATATTTTGATTTTTTTGAAATTTTTGTATTTCAAACTTCTATCTATTCAACAACTTTCAAGACTAGTCCGGTCGTGGGCCTTCCATAATTACTATTTTTTTTCTATTTTTGAAAATAAAAAAATAAAAATTTCTATAAATCATTATTAATATCAATTTTTGTTTAATACTGTATACAGTGTATAGTCTTTTTTTCATCACTTAGAATTTATTTTGACACTTTTTTATTGTTAAGAGGTTCTTTAAATTAATAATTAATCTCTAAGTCTGTTTATGAACAATAACAATAACAGTTTTTATTTATTCGCATATTCTTTTGAAAATTTTACATATACGATTATTTCCTGAATTACAATATTCCTTTGCTAATACGTTTCCGTTGCTCATTGGAATATTAGAATGAAATTTATGTGTCCCTGCGATTGACTTAGTAGTATTGAATCGCAAATAAAATGTTTTTTTTTGCATCTAAACAGTATTTCTCAGATCAAAATTTGACAGCAATATTCGGTAGACTATTTGGGTTCGATGCCCAGTCATACACTGTTAAAAAAATTTATTTGCAACAAACAAAATTTATTTGATGCAAGTAAATAAGCTATTTGTATATAATCCGCTAATTCGTTATTGGGATAAAGTAAATATATTTTTGATAGAAATATCTTTGTTCAATAAGATCAAATATGAAATCTTTTAAAACAACGCACAGTTATTATACGGGAGTGTACGGGCGACTGAAATATCAAACCGATTTACTTCAGTCAAGTAAATCAAAATTTTAATAAAGCTTCCGACTTTTTAGGTGCCGTCTATGTTTCCATAGAAGTTAGAAAATGCTTTCTCTGATCTAGAAACTGCTCATTTAAATGGAACATCGCATCAGTTTCTTCCAAATCTAAATCTATTGGTCGAATTACATATTGTTTTAGATCAATATTATGATACTTTGCATTAACTGATATAGATAGTTGTATCTAACCGGTAATTAGTCTAATCAACAGGAAAAATGATCGATTCAATAAAATGCGTATTGGATATTTGTCCCTAAACATGTTATAAAAAATATATAGCCCTTGCAAAATAATCTAATATGCATAGTTTACCGGCCCCAAAAAGTGATAAATAGAACAAAATGAAAAATCTGCCCCAATTCTCCGATCTAATTTTTCTGTCCGACCGGGCATCGAACCCTTGACCCTGCCTATCGTACCTAATTACCTAACACGCTACCTATTACGCTATCGACTACTACTATGCACTTGAAAAAAGTTAAGGGTTATGAAGATTCGAATTTTATCCGGCAAGGGAAAATTTATTTTGTTTATGAATACCTTTTTTTCATGAACACTCTGTTAGCTATAATTCGTATATATCTTACATACAAAAAATGCAAAATCATCAGATTGCTATTGATTAAAACTTTCGTTTTAATCAATAATAAATTGTTCAAACAAATACACAATAACAAATTGTTTAAAAAAATAAACAATAACAAATTCTTTAAAGAAATAAACAATAACAAATTGTCTAAACAAATAAACTATAACAAATTGTTTAAACAAATAAACAATTACAAACGAATAAACAATTTTTGGAGGGAAAAATGTTTAAATAAAATGAGAAAAAAATCAAAAATTTTAAATAAAAAAAAACGATACATTTGAACAATGGTTATAATTTCACCAATTCTTTGTAGTTTTAGTAATTTGTTATTGATTAAAACGACAGTTTTAATCAATTGCTTAAGAATAATTTCAAAAAATTGTTGAAAAAACAATATCAAATTGTTTCGAAAACAAGCAATAACAAATTGTTTAAACAAATAAGCAATAACAAATTGTTCAAACAAATAAACGATAACATATTGTTTAAACAAATAAACAATTTTTAGAAAGAAAAAAGTTAAAATAAAATGACAAAAAAAAACGAAAAGTATAAATTGATTGATTTTAGTCGTTAACTCATTTTTCGAAAAAATGGACTTAACCCGTTCTGCGCAGAAGCCACAGAAGAATCATCTTTATTTTCGATTTTAGAATACCGTGTCATAATATAACATAATTTTTTCTTGTACCGGAAAAATACACGGTAAGATGAAAAACTTGTATTACTTGCGTCAAAAAGTTTTGGTTAATTCACTCACAAATTTTCCATATACACAGCTAATAACTTGAATTTGTGTTAAATGAATAAAATATGATGCTCACATGAAATAATCATTTCAGATAAATAATATTGATATTAAAAAGGAAAAAATCCCATTTTAGTATTAAATAATTATTATTTGGCTTGATAAAACAGAATGTTCCGATGGATCATCCGAAGTAGTTGAATCAAGTAATTTATTGCAGTTATCCCAGGATACCAAGTCTTTGCATCTGGGTATATTTTCTTGTACCAAAGAAAAACACAATTGATGTAAAAAATGTAAATTACTTGCTTACAGTATTTTTGGCTTATCCAATTAAAAATATTACATATACGCAACTAATAACTCCGTTTGGTGTTGATCAAATAAAGTATTTCGATAAAAAATATTAATTATTTCTATCTAATATTTGTGGCTTGCTGTTCGTAGAAAACCTGCATTTGAATAAAATAACTGTAACTAGTGTCAATGAATTAGATTGATTTGACCAAACAACTGCTACCAAGAAAATGACTTACTCAGCCCAACTTCTGTTTTTATTTAATGCAAAGAAAAAACGATTTGTCTCAAGTAAATGTCACTCAAGTAATTTGGTTTATTTGGATCAAATAATTTTTTTTAACAGTGTACGATTCTTGAACTGTTGTTATTTGCTCATCGATTAATGATTAATTAATAATTAATTTTTAAAATCTGTTAACAATAAAATTGTCAAAATTAATTCACAATGATTTAAAAAATACTGTACAGTAACCAAAATTGGTATTCATAATAATTTGGGATGGAACGCCCCATATATATTCTCTAAACGGATGTTGCCAATAATTTCCAATATTTCTCTTATGGTAATCGTGGCGATTAATTAAATAAATTGCAAACATATTTAGGTTGTTAAAAAAATCTCCTGTTGAGAAATACTATTTTTGAAGAGCATTATTCTATAACGATTTTCGAGAATGACACAAGGAAAGTTGCAGAAATGAAGAAGTATGTCGATTAGCGGCTGGGCGGTCACATTAAAGTCATCGTTATATTCAACGAAAACTAAAGACTTTTTTTTTGCGTTGGAAAAACAAATTCAGTTCGAAAATTGAAAATATTGTCGGTAGGCTCTGGAGCTGTTACGTACACTGAAAAAAGCTTACTGCGTCAGTAACGTTATTTTGCATAGCTGTCGGTTATCCGCCTGTTTCCGCCAATCAACCTATACATACTGCCACGAATGCCATGTATCATACTTCACAGTAACGCTACAAAGTTAATGCCGTGGCCAGCTATTAACATTGGTACGGCAGCGTTTCCTTATACTGCTGTCATGGCTATACCAGTGAACACGCGCATTCAACTGACGAGTCTGACGACCTCTGAGTTCCATCGTATCTTGAACGCTTTCAGCACGAATCTATAGATATACATCGGCATATAAAATGCTACAAAATGTAGCGCTTCAGCGTCCAAGACGAACGCAGCCATAGATACATGACATGAACATATGCATTTTATTATTTTCAAATTTGATATGAGATACATTTATAACCTAAATTATATTTAATTCAATCACGCGAGAATAATCGATAAGGATTAATAATTAAAAAATATTTTTATATTTTTCAATTATTCATCCTTATAAACTATTCTTGGGTGATTTAATTCAATATTTATAGATTATAAATATATTTTATAACCTAATGTAATTTATAGCCTCAATATTCTCGCGTGATTAAATTGAATATTTAGGTTATAAATGAATATAATAACCTTATGTATTTTATAACCTAAATATTCTCGCTTGATTGAATTGAATATTTAGGTTATAAATGTATATGATGGGTCTCATACGGTGGTTATCCGGCATACATCTGCGGTTGACTAAGATACCAGAATATGCTCTCCATTCGCATATATTGCATATCCACCGTGGCTATGCTGTATAACCACCGTGCGTGTATGACGAGGGCCCACCGCCAGCACACTAAAATATAGCTCGTGGGCCTATACAAAATGGCTCGGCGCACAGTACAGCTATGTGGGAGACCGTGGCGATAAAATATGCGGAAGTGCACAAGAATATGGCGACTGTGGCAGTAAGGTTTTTTCAGTGTAGAAATTTTCATACTTGACGAACCACTTTTATGAATCTGTTCAAATTTTTCCAATACATTTTTTCTGTTTAAAATAATTGAGCCTAGGTAATAAACGACGGTAGAAATTGAAAAAAAAATTTGTAACAACATAAATATTTTTAAATTAGAACATAGGGTTAGCTAACTATAGATGGTTCACATTACTTCTGGATTTGTTTATCTTAGAAACAACACTAACAATTGTGCGAATTAAAAATCTAAATAGGATCTCCATTTTCTCGGTCATTGCCAAGCTTTTGTGTGTGAAATTCTGATTAGCACGATTTTTAAATATTTTATCTAAATGTAAATTAGTATATTTCAACTTACAGTACTGAGCATTTGAAGTAGGATTTTTTTGAAAGTTCAAATTTTCTAAGAAAAACTCGGAATTTGAAAATGTTCATCATAATCAATAGGAAATTTTGTCGTCTTTTTATTGCGATCGAGTTCGTCACGATCGGTTAAGAATTGCGGTCGTGGGAGTAAAAATTGTGAGGGGGATGGAAATTGGGACCCCACGAGTACCGGGATTTTGAGGTTGCGAGTGCGTTGGGGACTCTATGCGATACCAAACAAAAAAGTATCACCGGAAAATTAAAAAAAAGTCGCATTAAAATTGAATGCGCAACCCTCCGTTGAAGAGTGGGGACGACGGGGTGAAACCTTATTTATGCCATAGCGGAAAAACGGATGTTCCGATCGGGCGAATTTTTTTAATATCCGGTGACCTCGGGAAAGAAGAATTTGAATAAGTTCTCCTGAAAGTAAAAATTCGCATTTCCCGCCGTAACGCATTTTTCGCATCGAGGGAAGGGACTCGACAAAAAATGTATTTGATTACGTAATATTAAAGAGAACGTTTTGACCAATAAAATGCCCGGTTCTTCATTTTTTCACGCTACCCCGCGTGCGCGTGCACGTGAAAAAATTCACTCGAAAAAATTCAAACAGCTGAATCATAAGACCACATTGGAGTAACAGGTCGAATTTTTGCACATAAACTAAGCCATACGCCCTCTTTATTTGCAATAAATTATGCAGAAATTCGTCGAGTTGTGCAGATTTTATGCGACTTTGAAATCTCGAAAAAATAGCGTCGTTGCTCTAACTTCGGCAAATTTATAAATTCCGCAAATATTAGATTAGTAAAATTAACATTGATAGTTTAAGTGATAAAGATTGTTGGTATGGAATTTAGCGAAAATCACTCACAGAATTCGCGATTTAAAAAGTTTGAATTCTTCGCCAAAAGCGCGTAATATCTCTTGTTCGCACATATGTCGTGATATCAGGTTCAGGATTTGTATAATGAGAGTTTAATAAACGAAAGTACTTAGCATTCAATTTTTTAGAAACAGCTAAAGCTGTGCTGATTTTATACGATTTTCAAAGGGCATGGCCGCATAAGCTTGCCAAATCTGCCCCCACGACGAATTCTATCGACACTTTGGGCATCATTTTGATACCAAATAAAAATAATTCACCCTTAATATTAGCTCTTAATTTTTAGTAGTTTTCGAGTTATTAAAAAAAAACCTCTTCTTTCGTTTTTTGTTTCAATAGTAAAAGTAAAAATTGACAAATGACGACTTACGCAGCTTTGACGACGAACGCCATCTATCGGGAGCAGGGGGTGACACACGCTATTCATCCCTATACTTCAAAGTAGCACGCAATTTGCCCGCACTTCTTAGTTTCTCTATTGCTCTGTACGTGGTGTGTACGCTAGTTTTTCTCTTATATGTGGGGCATTCCACACCGATTCAACCTGGGTCTGGTTGAACCCTTCACCTCTCCGATTTTGTCCGCAATGTTTTATGGTTTTGTAGTACCTCTGGAGAGCATTCGGGATTCCTTTCAGACTATTGAGGAGTTATTTGACTTAACTATAGTTTCATAAACAAATTATTTTTAGCCCGAATTTCGACTGAGATACATTGTTAAAAACCACTAAAAATTTAGAAAATTTTTTTCTTCTTTCAATTTTTTCCAGTGCTGTATGTATAATGGATATTTAGAGGATACTTTTCAAAGTATCATAGAGGATTTTGGACTATTATGTGGTTACACACATATCTCTAGTTCTGTACTGAATCAACCGGTAGAAAAATTTAACCTGTGGCGTTGTTTTTATAACCTAAACCAACCACAAATTTCATATCTTTTTCTACAGTGCATATAAGGTAGATATAAGCTAGCTTAAAGTTTTTTAAAAACCCAATACCCCATGCACGGGTAGTCAACATTCCAAGTACTGCCGACGATTGGCTGTATTGTAGCAACTGGTCGGCAGTCAACGATTACAACCAAGCGTAGGCGAAACGTACGACCGATGCTCGGCTATGAAGTGGCTAGTAGTCGGCAGCCAATGACTGGATCACGACTACGGCCCGAATTTGTTATAAGGACTTTTCCACTCGATATAACATCACGAATCTACCCTCACGGTATTGTCCTTCACCCCTGGAACACCCTGTAGATATCTCTGTTTATTCTCAAAAAAATACAGCGTAGTTTTATTCGCCTCGTCTGTCCGACTATTCTTGAATATAACAACTTTGTTTCAGGTATATCAAAAGGCCATTAATGGAATAGAATCATGTTCGATCAGTTCCTCTCGAAGTATAGAATAATCGAGTAAATCGTCGAAACTGGAATGCCATGCGTATTAAAACGGCACCTATAGTTACACTTTTTTATATGCACTCGCTTTTTATATGCATTAGAAATTTTTTGCCGAGTATGCCGAGTGCGTTCAACCCATCGCTGAAGCTTTGGATGGGCTACAAGAGAGAAAAAAGTGTTTTTACGGCAACTATTTCCGATCCTGATACAATTACAAAAACAGCTACTGAAGTTACATCTCGGGCATCTCAAGTATTGTTCTCGTTTGGTGGTGGTTCTTTTAGAAAGTTTGAAGAAGAGGTTTCACGATTTCTATTCTTTTTCGTCACAAATCAATGATGTTATACTAGCTTCAGTCACCTATCCAGGGTTGCAAAATTTTTAATGAAAAAGTAATGCATTAACCATTATTTTTTTAATGGCTAATGAAAATAATTTAATGGTTAATGAAAATTTAATGATTAATGGAAAATATTTTCATTAACCATTAACCATTAAATTTCGCATGGTTAATGGAAATTATTTCCGTTAACCATTAAATTTTTATTCATTTATTTATTCATTTTCTTTTATTCTTCAAAGTGCCAAAAAAATAAATAAATAAATAAATAAATGAGCAAAGAAATAAAGAAATAAATCAAAACTTACTTGAAAGAATTTTTTTTTTTTTTTTTAAGTTTTTATTTGTTTCTTTACTTCTTTATTTCTTTGCTTATTTATTTATTGATTTATTTATTTATTCATTTATTTATTTATTTATTGATTGATTTATTTATTTATTTTTTCGGCACTTTGAAGAATAAAAGAAAATAAATAAATAAATGAATAAAAATTTAATGGTTAATGGAAATATTTTCCATTAACCATTGAAAATTTAATGGTTAATGAAAATGCAAATGCATTACAAAAAGTAATGCATTACTCGCAACCCTGCACCTATCCTTTCTTTAAACTACGATGGGTTCTAAAAGCACAAAGAAACCAAGTAAAAGAACTTCTTTTAAACGAAGCCGAATCTTTCTGCTCCCGAAATATTGCTAAAAGGCTAATGAGACCACCACAGAAAACGAGGACAATCAGTTTTTTTTTCATTCGAGGAAGGAACATCTTCGGACGACGGCGATTTGAACGTTTCCACGAAGATGATAGTGTCCAATTGCAATACTTGCAATACTTACAAAACGACGACATATCTTTAGAGTCCCTGAAACAATTTTCAGCAATCGGACGCTTGTTTTCTTACGGTGGAATGGTATTGAGGCCTAATAGGCGTAGCATGGGCGACACTACATTTGAAATGCAACTGCTTCTTAAAGCGAATGTTGCATTTAATACGTAAAGACTTTGTTGATAATCGATGTAAAGATCTTACCATTAATAAAAAAAACCCTGCAAATTGGACATTTGCACATTGCGTCCTCATCTTAATCACATAGCTTCCTTTATCACAAAGTATGGCAATCAAATTTGGCTTCCTTATAAAGAAAGCTTTATTAACTATCGAAAAACATGAGTAATCAACGTGCAAATTTGGCAGATTTTTACAAATTTACTTCTTGCTAAATTTGATTTTTGCCACATTCAATAGCGAACCTTGATCACTATTTTGAATGTGAACAAAATTACAGTACAATATCTCGCAAATAGCCGAAGTTAGAGTACGCTATTTAAAAAAAAAAAAATTTTGATAAAATTTTAATCATTCGATCGATTTTCGCCAAATTTAATAACGAACATCCTCGATAGCTATATTAGCTCTGTGTAAAGTTTCAGCGCAGTATCTCAAAAATTGCACAGGTCAGAGCGTTTACGCTATTTTTCAAAAAAGTAAAAAATTCATAAAATTTCAATCCCTCGATGGATTTATGCCAAATTCAATAGCGAACAACTTCGATAGCTAAGTATATTAGCTCTGTGCACAGTTTCAGTACAATATCTTTAAAGTTGCACAAGTTAAAGCGTTTACGCTATTTTTCCAAAAATTCAAAATTTCATAACATTTTAATCCCTCGATGGATTTTCGCCAAATTCAATACCAAACAACCTTAATAGCTATAATAATTCTGAACAAAATTTGAGTGCAATATCTTGAAAATTGCAGAAGTTAGATCATTTACGCCATGCTTGAAAAAACGACAAAAGTCGATACAATCTGAACACCGGTCAGAATTAAAGCAAAATTTTCTCATAATGAAGAGCAATTCGTGCTCGACAAGTGTTAAGCTCGATATCTTGAAGCATTCTCGAGTTATTCATTATTTACATCTAAAACTCAAAACACACACACACACACACACACACACACACACATCCATCCGGACATTTTTTATAAATGATTTCTCGATGTTTTAGGACATTTTGAACACATTGGCATAAAAATCTTGAAACAAAAATTTTCACGAAAACAAAGTTTCCTTTACGAGGAAGCAATAATAATTTTCTAAAAACCATTTTTCATTTTATAATCCATTTCAAATAACTATTTTCCATTTTGCATTTCGAATGTTTTTAAGGAAACCATTTCCATTTTACATTTTAAATACATTTTGGAAACCATTTTCCACTTTCTATTTTAAATGGACTCGACACACCATTTTACCCCAGCCCTACTCGCCGCGAAAGTATGAGCGATTGACATTGTATAGATAGGGCTGGTGTCCACACGCATGACAGTCGATACTTTGCAATTTTGAGAGCTGTTCAGTACACTTTGACGAATTGATCGACCTAATCTCTGTGATTTCATTTGTTAATTTAAACAAAAAAACTAATATCGTATATCTTGCACTCTGACAATGAGCTCGAAATCTCAGAAATGTAAAAGCTATTTTTTGCAGTAACATAAAAAAGCTGTTAATGGAATAAAATTGTGTCCGATAGATTTTTCCCGATGCGGACATTGGTCCTGTAAATTTTCAAGATCGGAGTGTCATGCACATGTCGACCCACATGTATCTATGCTATTTTACATGTACTTCCCACTCCCCAAAACAGTTTATTTTTGGTTTATTTATATTTGACACATAGTTGAGCACCTGTGGGTGCCTGATACTCATTGGCAGCACGATGCACTCAAAGCATACAGTCATGCCCAAAGCCCAATGGGATAGCAGCTGCATCTGCTAACTCGGCTTAATATGAAAATCTTTCATTCAATTGAAGTGCATAAAAAGGGTAGTAGCAATAAAATTGTTAATTTATATAATAAAACACTTATTTAATTGATATTACATTCAACAACTGCCATACTATATATTTCATGAGCTCCAGGATTGCGTTACATGTGACCGGTTCTTATGCAGTAATTTCATGAATCATGGAAAGAAATGTAGCTTGGAATCTTCTATGACATCATTTCTAAATTTTACTATTATGAAGATATGCACTGACAATATTTATTCCCCACACCACCCGCGCAATACTTACTTGGGAGGGCTGCAAAATAAATAAGTATATAATATATAGTTTAGTTTTTCAGACTGTCTAATGGTCCAGAAATGGATGAATAAACAACTATTATTCGTCCGAAAAGCATGTAGCATAGGGGATTTTGGAAATTACACATTTTTTACCGTAAAACTCAGCGATCGGCAGTAAAAAAAAAAATTCCAACAAGGAATTTGCTGAGGTTCTTTTTTTAAACTGCCGGTTGCAGAGTTTTGCATCACAAAAATTGCTACAGAATGCTCAAATAATGAAATACTGAAAATTTTTTGGAACAAACATATTCATTTCAATAGCTTAATGCCTTTGTGTAACTTTGCAGACATTCCTCAAACTAGCCAGAATTTATCTATATGGATAACTTATTGATTGATTCACTTTGTCTATCCGCGAGAATATTCCTACATTTGTCCAGATAACTTATACGATTTGTGTAATATATCTGGACAAATATTCATCAATTATTCGTTCGAATCACTTATATTGTACGATTTGCCTACTTTATCCGGACGAATATTTTTATATAATTCGTCCGGACCACTGATTATACAATAAATGTACTTCATAGTGACGAATATTCGTACAGTGTTCGTCCGAAAAAAATCAGTCGAAATTTAATCATCTTCCGGACGAATTAGTCGCTTATTGGTCCGTTTCCCGGCGACTAGCCACAGCCCTAGTTTTTTGCGTGGATAAGCACAGCTAACGTTTTTTATAGAACTTGATGGCATCATCTCGGAATCAATGACTACATATTCAAATTAGGCGGTCACGATTTTTCTCCAAGTCCACGCAATTTGACTGTGGATACTATTCGACAATTGTTACAATCGCATTCGAGTAACGATTGATGTACGAATATTATACTATTCTCAGATGTAAGCAGTTTGGACTAAGTGACGGTTGCGGCGATTGTCACGTTTGTCATCATTGAGTTGCACTAAACGTACAATATTAGTAAAGCTCAAATTGTTAACAATCAAATACTGGTATTTATAGTATGTACCTGCTGTGCAACCGGCTCAAGAATGCTCTCTATGGTCTTTGTGTGGAACACGGGCATGATTAAAATCTATCACTGTCAGATTATTCCACACGAACCTTTTGCTAGAGGAACTAATTGTTCAAAAATAGGTCGTTGCAACACCCGACAATCATGTACACTATAAGTCAAAATTGTATATAATAAAAAACAAAACGAAATCCTGTCACATCAACGCGCGACAACCAACTAATGCAGTATTGCAGTGTAGAATCGTATTGTGTATCAAATATGCACGTAGTGAAATAAGGGAAAAGTGGGGAAAAGGCTGGAAATGTCGAGGGATCTCGTCAGATTTCGTCACGAACACGGTCATCAAGCAACGAAAATAGAGTCCCATACTCCCATATAGAAACTCACTTCTTGCGGACCAACGAAGCCATATCGAAGCCAAGTTTTTCGTGACTCGTGCAGCCATGGGATAGCGCTGCCATCGATCTACTATGCCGAATGTCGGTAATGCAGTCGATGCCCAGCGATGAAGGTAGGGTATCGTTTTTACCCAAAGCTCGCTTACATGGAGACTAGAGTAAAGGAGGCTCAGCGTAATGTTAAGGCAAGGCTAAATACCGACATTATTCCTGAAGCCCTACATTATCGACTCAAAATCGCTGTCGGTAGGGTGTCATATTCCCCAAAAGTCATAAGCCCCAAACAGAAAACACTAGAGCACAATCCCATCTAATAGAATTCACAAAGTTCATGGCTGTTAATGACAGGACGAATTAGTACCTGTCAAACGATTGATGGCGTTGCAATCTCTTCGAGACTGACTCGATCGCGAGATTTGAAACGTCAAAATAAACACATACATTTGACAAGTCGAGGGAAAGTTCCGCTCGACAAGAGCGACGAGGTTAAAACGCTAATATTACAATATTTGACAAGATTGTGAAACGTCAAATTCGAAGAAGCAAGAAGTTTTGATCGACGAAAAGAACGAGGTTAAAATGCAAACGTTGGACGACATCGAGGATGTGAAATTGAAGAAACGTATGACGAGATCGAGGATACAATGATAAAAAATTAAATTAGAGGATAAATTTATAAAAAATTGCGACTCTCCATCGACATTGAGGTTCCAGGTAAGCCGGATGCTTTCTCTCAGCTCCGACGTTGCAACGGATCACAATCTCTGTTCTATGGATTTAATTTAATTCTTTGTAGGATACATGATTCACGAATCAGGGGCTTGGAGCAAAATTCGTAAAAGCTGGTTCTTCTTACATCGCAGATGCTCTTGGGAGACATTCAACGAGCCCTCGGACGAGACGATGAGCTGCAATGTACCGCTGACAGCCGATGAGAATTTCTCAATCACAAAGGTGCGTTGGTTGAGCCTTGAACTCAATACCACCTGCTCCTCTTCTACCCTCATTTCAATCTTTATCTTTCAGATAATAAGACTCGATAAGCTGGTACTCACCAGAGGCTTCTCGAGCTTCAAGTTTATCAGGATATCGCAACACGATTCGTCACTTTGAAGACTGAAGAATATAAAGGCCAGACTGCCACTTACATCACCGTGTTTACGATTAACGGACAGATCCTCTTGCCGGACAAGAGGATAATGAATTAGAAGTTTGGAGCCTTAATGTAAAAACTGGACAAGTGCAAGTCGGACTCACCCACCGAGGGTTCCGTACAAATTTGTAGGTACATATAAATAGTTCAAGAATCGAGTCTCGCAGTTTTTTCCGAGTTTTTCCCGAAATTCAGTTTCCAAAACCTATAATTACTTATAGGAAATTGTGGTTATACTAACAGTTCATACCTAAATTATGACGGCGCATACCGCTGCTTAACGTTGATGATTGATTACGTACTTTGAATAAAGATTATATTTTTTATGATTTAATTACAAACGAACAGTTTTAAGATTTTTCCCTATACTTGTAGTATAAGACGGTATTACTTGCCAAATTTTATAGTTCTAGGTCAATGGAAAATATCCTATAAATTTGGATTCCCTTGAGAGTGTCGAAATATACGTTTTTTGCGGCATAAACAGCCGTATCTTTTTTTTACGTCAACATAGAAGTTTGATTTTTCCGCAATTTCAACTCGATACATCCACGCGTTCCCGAGATAAAGGGTCTTCACAGACAGATAGACGGACGGACGGATAACAAAATGACCCTTGAAGGGTTCCGTTTTTCCTTTTCCATTCCATCTTTCAAAGGGCGTACCGGGTTAAAAAAAAATCGTAAAAATTTCTTGGAAAAAGCGAAATAAAGCTGAATATATTTTGGCTGAATTGTTTTGTGATGGCACAATCTGTCACGGTTATGGCTAATAAATTGTGCCTTCCATTTACTAGATTCCTCTCAACTTTTTTGTTTCATTTTATACATAATCACTCCTTTAAAATGTACAGCATCTCGTCCAGCTGCTGAAATCGGGGACGTGCAGGAATATCTATCACAATCACAAGCCGAAAACACTTACAGACAACGTGGCAGAAGAATGCTTCATACGAAGAATTCTGAGCATCGCAAGCAATCTTCCGAGGTTGGCAGAATTAAGCGTCTGCATGCAATGAAAATATTCGCGGTGCCACGTAGTAAATGCACCATTCGAACGGGAAAAAAATAATTTACTGCCCCTCGTTTAGCCGTTCAATTTAAGTTGTGTATATATTTATGATTATTATCATTCACCATGAATGTATATATCAAAACGAGTTAATGTTTCGAGTAATTCTCTACTGCTGTCACTGCTTTTTTGAGAAAAATCTAACAAATATCGCGTTCCTCCAGAATGTAATGCTGGACGAAATCAACGAAGTCAAATACGATAGACGGTTAAATTTTCTTATTATCATTTGTTCTTATTATCATTATCACGTTATATATAGGTATGTACAATATAAAAATTTACCTATAACATTTGGACATACTGTTTTCCGTATTGCTGTACTTTTTTTGTGTTTTTCTCTTTGTCTCCATAATTTTAAATTATCATGGAATAGTTCGTAAATGTTCCCATACAAACTCAAAACTTTCACACTTGTAACTCATTATCCTCTCGTCCGGCAAGAGGATCTGTCCGTTAATCCGGTGATGTAAGCAACAGTCTGGCCTTTATATTCCTCAGTCTTCAGAGCGACGAATCGTGTCGCAAGATCCTGGAAGAAGCCTGAAGCTCCCCTAGCGGATTAGGTGACGATGTTTTCACCCTGAAAAACCACTGAATCACGGTGATTTTTTACGGTGACAAAGTGCCCACAAAATCACCGAGATCTTGGTGATTTTAAGGTGATTCCAACGTGATTCTACGGTGATTGTCACGGTGATTTTGTGACGGTGACAATCACCGTGAGAATCACCGTGGAATCACCTTAAAATCACCAAGATCTCGGTGATTTTGTGGGCACTTTGTCACCGTAAAAAATCACCGTGATTCAGTGGTGACTTCATCCACTAGGGTCGAGAAGCCTCTGGTGGGTACGAGCTCATCGAGTCTTATCTGGAAGATAAAGATTAAAATGAGGGTAGAAGAGGAGCAGGCGGTATTGAGTTTAGGCTGTGGCTAGTCGTCCGGAAACCGGACGAATAAGATTATGGTATTCGTCCGGAAATATGTTCTCTAGCAACGCCATGTTCAGATTGCAGTTTAAACAAAAGAGTAGTATGCCAATAATTATCCAAACGAATAACGTCACATGAATATGGATATGCAATTCACACATCCGGATATGCAATTTCAAGATTTTGGGATATACCCGGATGAATAATTATGCCACGTAATTCATCCAGGCATACATTTTCCAATATTTTCAAAATGTGTGTGGACGAATAATATTAGACTATTCATCTGGACTAGAACTAAACTAAAAATTCTTCAAAATACCGGATCGGAACCAGACTAGAAATTCCTGAAAATACCGATATAACCTGTAATGAAAAAAATGTTCAAATGTAGTAGGAAATCTTAGAAATGTTCAACTATAGTAGGAAATCTTCTTAGAGATGTTCAACTAAAGCGGGAAATAGTCATGAAGACTTTTAACTATATCGGGAGACATATGTTTAGAACAAGGCATGTAATTTGCATTGAATGTAATTTGCAATGAAAAAAACCGGTAAAATTCCTTAACGATCGTGAATACTTCTACTGTAACGGCACGCCATGGAGATTGCAAAAGAATTTAAAAAATATTCTGTTTGTCATCATAAACATACATGCGCTTCTCAAGAGAAATGGGAGAAACGAAAAATCGCTGGGGGTCTCCAGCGACCCTCGATAACTGAATCAGGTTAACTATAGCAGGACATATTTTTAGAGATGATTCAGTGTAGTGGGAAAGAATAATTAAAATTTTCAGTTGTAACGAGAAAGATTCATAAACATTGTCAACTATAGCAGGGAATATTCTTAGATTTCCAATCATGGACGATGATGACTGATGCAATACAGAAAAACAATGGCCGATGGCCGTAAGCAAGCATTACTTGCGCGAAAACATATTTCCGGATGAATGACATATATTATTCGTACAGTTTTCGGACGGCTAGCTACTGCGTTGAGTTTATGGCTCAACCAACGGATCTTTGTGATTGTGAAATTCTCATCGGCTGTCAGCGGTACGATGCAGCTCATCGTCTCATCCGAGGACTCGTTGTATTTCTCCCGGGAGCATCTGCGATGTAAGAAGAACCAGCTTTTACGAATTTCGCTCCAAGCCCCTGATTCGTGAATCATGTATCCTGCAAAGAATTAAATTAAATCCATGGAACAGAGATTGTGATCCGTTGCAACATCGGAGCTGAGAGAAAGCATCCGGCTTACCTGGAACCTCAATGTCGATGGAATCGCAATTTTTTATAAATTTATCGTCTAATCGAATTTTTTATCATTGTATCCTCGATCTTGTCAAACGTTTCTTTACTTTCACATCCTCGATGTCGTCCAACGTTTGCGTTTTAACCTCGTTCTTCTCGTCGATCAAAACTTCTTGCTTCTTCGAATTTGACGTTTCACAATCTTGTCAAATATTGCAATATTAGCGTTTTAACCTCGCCGCGTCGCTCTTGTCGAGCGAAACTTTCCCTCGACTTGTCAAATGTGTTTATTTTGACGTTTCAAATCTCGCGATCGAGTCAGTCTCGAAGAGATTGCAACGCCATCAATCGTTTGACAGGTACTAATTCGTCCTGTCATTAACAGCCATGAACTTTGTGAATTCTATTAGATGGGATTGTGCTCTAGTGTTTTCTGTTTGGGGCTTATGACTTTTGGGGATTATGACTTTTGGGGAATATGACACCCTACCGCCCATGAACCTCGTGTTCTCGGCTTCTCGGCAACTTGCATGTGGCGGGAGTCGCATTGCTTCGTCCCCCCTATTTCTCTACCGCCCCTATTCGTGCATATAAATAATGGCTCAAATGAAGGGAGTGAACTATAGTTGTCATACTAGAAATTATTATTCATGAAAAAAAAATTTTGAACGCCTGAAAAAAAGTTCTGAAGCCATTATAAAAAAAAAATCCGTAACGAGCTGGTCTCGATCGTAGGCACACGATGCAGACATCACACGAGTCCCCACTTAGCGTCTTTTATCGATCTGGTGCGAGAGAGAGCACTATATCCTCTCAAACGGGAGCGAGAGAGAAAGCACGAATACCCCGACTCGTAGGGCGGAGTCTACGAGTTGGGGTATCACCAGTGCAGCCAGATCGGGTGTAAAATCGACCCCCACTCTGCGGCTTTGCACGGTGCCACACAATGATGGCCGCCCGTGTCTGGGAGCCAACGAATTCAGACGTACATAGAAGCACAGTTCCTATACCTTCGGACGAACTGGGGTACACTATGCTATTGGGGTATACTTTGTACCCCATTAGCATAGTGTACCCCAGTCCGTCCGAAGGTATAGGAACTGTGCTTCTATGTACGTCTGAATTCGTTGCTGGGAGCGAACGACGTTCGTGTCGCTTCGGGAGAGCCGAGCGCGGCCGAAGCGTCGACCCCTCGCGCGCTGTTGTTCTCCCACCCCATGGCGTCAGATATACGAACACACGTAGAAGTCGCACGTCCGTGTGCGACTACAATGTAAGCCGAAGCCGAAGCTGCCGAGGGCCCGGGCTCCGCGGAAAAACGCGGTGAGACTCGAGGCGTGACGTCACCCGGGATCACGAGCGGGTTTTTTCAAATGTAAATGATTTTTTCCCTCGGTGCTCTCCGTTATCAATGAAAACGGAAAAATTTATCGGGGAACATTATAAATTATTTTTCAGTTCATACGTCGATTGAAATGTAATAATAATAAATAATAAAAACATTTTTCGTCAAGAAATTATTTACGACTTATTTACAAGCGATCCTAAATAAATAATTTAAAATGGAATTCAAATGTAAACCTCTTTATGAATTAAATTATTTCTTTGAAATAATTTAAATTTAAATTTGAATTTAAATATTTTTACGAAAAATATTCATTTGTGACAACAAATCAAACCAAACATTTAACAATATTTTATAAATTATTGTTATTCGATTTTTCAGCACTTGAATCCAGTGTCAGAAACATGCCAGCGACGAAAAATTATTAACACCCTATTATATAGTATTCGATTTTTTAAAATTTAATATAAACAGTAAATAGTACATGCAACATTTTTCATATTGCATATTGCACGTACATACCTCATGATTCAAACAATCTTGATGTACAAGAAAATAGCAAGTAATTGTAAGCGTCGAAAGAGCGGCGTGGATAGTGTGCTCGCTCACACTCTTGAGGGTGCGGGTTCGATCCCATCGCCTACAATTTTTTTTTTTAACATACATTTTTGCAATTTTTTTTTTAAATATGGTGAACTATTCATTTCCGGAACAACCACCATAGATGGAACATTTTTTTTTAAATTTAAATTTAAATTTCTCAACTCTTGATGAAAATAAATATTTTACTGTAGGTTAAAACGAAACATTACTATTCTAAAAATCTCAGGATCTTTTAAGATTAATAAAAGATATTATATTTAAAAAAATTAATGAAAAATGTAATGTTAATCGTGGATTTGCACGATTTGTAAAAATTCAGGAATTCATTTTTTTAAAAAATAAAAAAAACCTCTCGGAAAATTTCAGGATCTTTTAAGATCAGTGCAAGGTATTTTATTCAAAAAATTGAACCAAAAAAATATTCCGGAAAAAAATTTTGAAAAATGATAAATTAGGAGAATTTTAAATTTTCAAAAATCGAGCAAATCCTAGCTGGACATTAAATTTTTGGTTCAATTTTTTGAATAAAATACCTTGCACTGATCTTAAAAGATCCTGAAATTTCCCGAGAGGTTTTTTTTATTTTTTAAAAAAATGAATTCCTGAATTTTTACAAATCGTGCAAATCCACGATTAACATTACATTTTTCATTAATTTTTTTAAATATAATATCTTTTATTAATCTTAAAAGATCCTGAGATTTTTAGAATAGTATTGTTTCGTTTTAACCTACAGTAAAATATTTATTTTCATCAAGAGTTGAGAAATTTAAATTTAAATTTAAAAAAAAATGTTCCATCTATGGTGGTTGTTCCGGAAATGAATAGTTCACCATATTTAAAAAAAAAATTCCAAAAATGTATGTTAAAAAAAAAAAATTGCAGGCGATGGGATCGAACCCGCACCCTCAAGAGTGTGAGCGAGCACACTATCCACACCGCTCTTTCGCCGCTTACAATTACTTGCTATTTTCTTGTACATCAAGATTGTTTGAATCATGAGGTATGTACGTGCAATATGCAATATGAAAAGTGTTGCATGTACTATTTACTGTTTATATTAAATTTTAAAAAATCGAATACTATATAATAGGGTGTTAATAATTTTTCGTCGCTGGCATGTTTATGACACTGGATTCAAGTGCTGAAAAATCGAATAACAATAATTTATAAAATATTGTTAAATGTTTGGTTTGATTTGTTGTCACAAATGAATATTTTTCGTAAAAATATTTAAATTCAAATTTAAATTTAAATTATTTCAAAGAAATAATTTAATTCATAAAGAGGTTTACATTTGAATTCCATTTTAAATTATTTATTTAGGATCGCTTGTAAATAAGTCGTAAATAATTTCTTGACGAAAAATGTTTTTATTATTTATTATTATTACATTTCAATCGACGTATGAACTGAAAAATAATTTATAATGTTCCCCGATAAATTTTTCCGTTTTCATTGATAACGGAGAGCACCGAGGGAAAAAATCATTTACATTTAAAAAAACCCGCTCGTGATCCCGGGTGACGTCACGCCTCGAGTCTCACCGCGTTTTTCCGCGGAGCCCGGGCCCTCGGCAGCTTCGGCTTCGGCTTACATTGTAGTCGCACACGGACGTGCGACTTCTACGTGTGTTCGTATATCTGACGCCATGGGGTGGGAGAACAACAGCGCGCGAGGGGTCGACGCTTCGGCCGCGCTCGACTCTCCCGAAGCGACACGAACGTCGTTCGCTCACAGACACGGGCGGCCATCATTGTGTGGCACCGTGCAAAGCCGCAGAGTGGGGGTCGATTTTACACCCGATCTGGCTGCACCAGGGGGTACAAGCCACCGTAGTAAATGGTGAGGCAAAGTTGCGCTGGTGGCGCCGTAGTAGACAGCCTAGGAACTAATGCCTATGACATATATATATACATATGTCATATATATAGGCTTACCCCCTCTCCACGACCCAAAGCAGGTTTATTATTATTATTATTATTTCGTTTTTAATGTCCCAGGATATAAAAATATAATAAAAATGCCAGTATTTTGTATTTCAATATATTTAAAATATTTCTTATATTTATTCGTCTTAATATATGTTTATTTGCAATATTTATTTTTACACATCACATATTTAACAAGCTTCTATGTAAAAGACAAACTTAAACTTCGTTTTTCTATTCGCGTATCACATTAAATTAATCAGTTATAACTTTGCAAAGTTTTAACCGCACAAAAAGTTTTGACATGAAATATTTAACGAGCTTTTATATATATAACAAAGTTGATCAATTTTTACTATTCGCGTTTTACATTAAATTAATCAGTTATAACTTTGCAAAGTTCTAACCGCACAATTGGTTTTTACATAAAATATTTATAGAGATTTTATATATAAAACAAACTTAACAAATTTTTGCTATTCACGTATCACATGATATTAATCAGTTATAACTTTGCAAAGTTTTAACCGCACAATTGGTTTTTACAAGAAATATTTAACGAGCTCTTATATATAAAACATACAACAAATTTTTACGATTCGCGTATCACATTTAAGAAATCAGTTATAACTTTGCAAAGTTTTAACCGCACAAAAAGTTTTGACATGAAATATTTAACGAGCTTTTATATATAAAACAAACTTAACAAGTTTTTGCTATTCGCGTATCACATGATATTAATCAGTTATAACTTTGCAAAGTTTTAACCGCACAATTGGTTTTTACAAGAAATATTTATAGAGCTTTTATATGTAAAACATACAACAAATTTTTACGATTCGCGTATCACATTTAAGAAATCAGTTATAACTTTGCAAAGTTTTAACCGCACAATTGGTTTTTACATAAAATATTTATAGAGCTTTTATATGTAAAACAAACTTAACAAGTTCTTGCTATTCGCGTATCACATGATATTAATCAGTTATAACTTTACAAAGTTTTAACCGCACAATTGGTTTTTACATGAAATATTTAACGAGCTTATATATATAAAACAAAGTTGATAAATTTCTACGATTCGCGTATCACATTTAAGTAATCAGTTATAGCTTTGCAAAGTTTTATCCGCACAATCGGTTTTCATATGAAATATTTAACGAGTTTTATATATAAAACAATTATGTTGACCAATTTTTACTATTCGCGTTTTACATTAAATTAATTAGCTATAAATTTGCAAAGTTTTAACCGCATAATCAGTTTTTACATGAAATATTTAATGAGCTTTTATATATAAAAAAAAACCAAACTTAACAAATTTTTGCTATTCGCGTATCACATGATATTAATCAGTTATAACTTTGCAAAGTTTTAGCCGCACAATCAGCTTTTACATCACATATTTAACCATAATTAGTTATAATTGTACAATTTTCGAACGGCATAACCAGCGGCGTATCGCTTCACTAGAATTACTCTATACTATACGTTATAAGAGAGGTCACATTAGGAACACGGATATTATTGAAGATTGTATACAGATTGTGTATATACTCGTGGTAAGTTACCTTGCAACACTTCCCATTGCGTGTTTAGCGTTCCAGCTTGAGGATCCTGGTTCGGAGTAGTATTGAGCAGAATAGTGTCTGCATATGTTGACACGTCAAGTTTTTCTGGAAAAGAATTCAAAACAGTTTTTAAATAAATCGATTCATTACTTTATTGATGGAAGAATAATTTTGCTGTTATCTTGTCGAATCCTTCTTATGAGAAAAATATTACTTTTAAAAGGACAGCGGAACTTAGCACAGATAATTTTATTGTACGCACAAATAAAATTGTCTGCGCTAAGTTCCACTGTTCTTTTAAAAGTAATATTTTTGGTCGAAATGGAGCATTCAATATTTTAACTAACACCAACCTTTTCTAACACCAACTTTCATTCTGATATTAGTTTAAAGTATTAAACAAAGATCATGAAATTACCTGGGAGATTCAGAGTCGGAATTGCAGTCGTGCTCAGTTTTTTTGCCAACACATATTTTTGTTCAAAGTGAGCCAAACACAAACGTCGACAAGTTATATGTATCAGAGAAACATTCAGCAGCTGAGGATTCCCGCTTGCAGCCAGCCACTTCAAAAACCGATCAAACTCCATCATGGGGTTTGGGAATCTGAAGAAGCGTTTAGCTTCTGACGAACATCTCGCTACGAAACACTTCCCCGACATAGCTGTTACAAACAAAAAACAGAAATGTTTTTTTACATTCTTAATACTTATAAAAATGTTGCAGTTTGTTATCAATACTACATATTTGCCAAATAAAGAAATATTCTGTTAAGAATTCAACTCAACTTCAAAATACGAGAAGAGGTTAGTTTCATAAAAAAATGAGATATATTTACCTTGCTTTGGTGAAAATAAAAAATAATGATGAAAACGATCGCCCGATACGATATACTTGACTTTTCTGCAAACTGAACAATATATTTTCAAAAGAATAACAAAAAACAGTCCAAAAAACGCTGCGATAAACACACCCTGACTCACTATGATGACGCGCTGCACGCAACAATCTAAGATGGCGGACACCTGCCAGCCTGCGCGAGCGAGATAGAAAATCGATGCAATGGCTTATGGGTAGCGACACTAGCGCTCCTAGTATTCAGCCTAGGCAAAACTTTGCCTCGGCCCTTCCCATCTGTGCTTGGACCCCCTGGGCTGCACTGGGTATCACCACGGTCGTACATACAGGAGGCAGATTTTGTGCTGTCGATCGACATCGACATCGACTTCTCCGAGTTGCCGTTCTGCCGTTTTTCATGGTTTATGATATTTTTTCATAGTCTGTCGCAGTCTGACGAATGTAACTAGATGTGGAAAATTAATTAATAAACTTACTAAACTCACGTTATTTTCCATCGTGAATAATGATGAACCACGCTTCAAATCGCAGTTGCGGCGCGGGCAGGGGGTCCAAGCACAGATGGGAAGGGCCGAGGCAAAGTTTTGCCTAGGCTGAATACTAGGAGCGCTAGTGTCGCTACCCATAAGCCATTGCATCGATTTTCTATCTCGCTCGCGCAGGCTGGCAGGTGTCCGCCATCTTAGATTGTTGCGTGCAGCGCGTCATCATAGTGAGTCAGGGTGTGTTTATCGCAGCGTTTTTTGGACTGTTTTTTGTTATTCTTTTGAAAATATATTGTTCAGTTTGCAGAAAAGTCAAGTATATCGTATCGGGCGATCGTTTTCATCATTATTTTTTATTTTCACCAAAGCAAGGTAAATATATCTCATTTTTTTATGAAACTAACCTCTTCTCGTATTTTGAAGTTGAGTTGAATTCTTAACAGAATATTTCTTTATTTGGCAAATATGTAGTATTGATAACAAACTGCAACATTTTTATAAGTATTAAGAATGTAAAAAAACATTTCTGTTTTTTGTTTGTAACAGCTATGTCGGGGAAGTGTTTCGTAGCGAGATGTTCGTCAGAAGCTAAACGCTTCTTTAGATTCCCAAACCCCATGATGGAGTTTGATCGGTTTTTGAAGTGGCTGGCTGCAAGCGGGAATCCTCAGCTGCTGAATGTTTCTCTGATACATATAACTTGTCGACGTTTGTGTTTGGCTCACTTTGAACAAAAATATGTGTTGGCAAAAAAACTGAGCACGACTGCAATTCCGACTCTGAATCTCCCAGGTAATTTCATGATCTTTGTTTAATACTTTAAACTAATATCAGAATGAAGGTTGGTGTTAGAAAAGGTTGGTGTTAGTTAAAATATTGAATGCTCCATTTCGACCAAAAATATTACTTTTAAAAGAACAGTGGAACTTAGCGCAGACAATTTTATTTGTGCGTACAATAAAATTATCTGTGCTAAGTTCCGCTGTCCTTTTAAAAGTAATATTTTTCTCATAAGAAGGATTCGACAAGATAACAGCAAAATTATTCTTCCATCAATAAAGTAATGAATCGATTTATTTAAAAACTGTTTTGAATTCTTTTCCAGAAAAACTTGACGTGTCAACATATGCAGACACTATTCTGCTCAATACTACTCCGAACCAGGATCCTCAAGCTGGAACGCTAAACACGCAATGGGAAGTGTTGCAAGGTAACTTACCACGAGTATATACACAATCTGTATACAATCTTCAATAATATCCGTGTTCCTAATGTGACCTCTCTTATAACGTATAGTATAGAGTAATTCTAGTGAAGCGATACGCCGCTGGTTATGCCGTTCGAAAATTGTACAATTATAACTAATTATGGTTAAATATGTGATGTAAAAGCTGATTGTGCGGCTAAAACTTTGCAAAGTTATAACTGATTAATATCATGTGATACGCGAATAGCAAAAATTTGTTAAGTTTGGTTTTTTTTTATATATAAAAGCTCATTAAATATTTCATGTAAAAACTGATTATGCGGTTAAAACTTTGCAAATTTATAGCTAATTAATTTAATGTAAAACGCGAATAGTAAAAATTGGTCAACATAATTGTTTTATATATAAAACTCGTTAAATATTTCATATGAAAACCGATTGTGCGGATAAAACTTTGCAAAGCTATAACTGATTACTTAAATGTGATACGCGAATCGTAGAAATTTATCAACTTTGTTTTATATATATAAGCTCGTTAAATATTTCATGTAAAAACCAATTGTGCGGTTAAAACTTTGTAAAGTTATAACTGATTAATATCATGTGATACGCGAATAGCAAGAACTTGTTAAGTTTGTTTTACATATAAAAGCTCTATAAATATTTTATGTAAAAACCAATTGTGCGGTTAAAACTTTGCAAAGTTATAACTGATTTCTTAAATGTGATACGCGAATCGTAAAAATTTGTTGTATGTTTTACATATAAAAGCTCTATAAATATTTCTTGTAAAAACCAATTGTGCGGTTAAAACTTTGCAAAGTTATAACTGATTAATATCATGTGATACGCGAATAGCAAAAACTTGTTAAGTTTGTGTTACATATAAAAGCTCTATAAATATTTTATGTAAAAACCAATTGTGCGGTTAAAACTTTGCAAAGTTATAACTGATTAATTTAATGTAAAACGCGAATAGTAGAAATTGATCAACTTTGTTTTATATATAAAAGCTCGTTAAATATTTCATGTCAAAACTTTTTGTGCGGTTAAAACTTTGCAAAGTTATAACTGATTTCTTAAATGTGATACGCGAATCGTAAAAATTTGTTGTATGTTTTATATATAAGAGCTCGTTAAATATTTCTTGTAAAAACCAATTGTGCGGTTAAAACTTTGCAAAGTTATAACTGATTAATATCATGTGATACGTGAATAGCAAAAATTTGTTAAGTTTGTTTTATATATAAAATCTCTATAAATATTTTATGTAAAAACCAATTGTGCGGTTAGAACTTTGCAAAGTTATAACTGATTAATTTAATGTAAAACGCGAATAGTAAAAATTGATCAACTTTGTTATATATATATAAAAGCTCGTTAAATATTTCATGTCAAAACTTTTTGTGCGGTTAAAACTTTGCAAAGTTATAACTGATTAATTTAATGTGATACGCGAATAGAAAAACAAAGTTTAAGTTTGTCTTTTACATAGAAGCTTGTTAAATATGTGATGTGTAAAAATGAATATTGCAAATAAACATATATTAAGACGAATAAATATAAGAAATATTTTAAATATATTGAAATACAAAATACTGGCATTTTTATTATATTTTTATATCCTGGGACATTAAAAACGAAATAATAATAATAATAATAAACCTGCTTTGGGTCGTGGAGAGGGGGTAAGCCTATATATATGACATATGTATATATATATGTCATAGGCATTAGTTCCTAGGCTGTCTACTACGGCGCCACCAGCGCAACTTTGCCTCACCATTTACTACGGTGGCTTGTACCCCCTGGGCGCGGGTTCTCACTAGTTGCTTTCCCCCAGAACATAGACTAGTCATTTACGAAGAATGGGTTCCACACAGTGATGCAAAATGACCGTCATTTTGAGTTCGCGTCAGTCACGCGTCACCTGACCGTCACGTGACCGTCACGTGACGTCATTTTCGTTTTACATAATTTTCTACGTGAAAATGACGGTCATTTTTACTTTCGTCATCTGACAAGACAAGCCTGACAGGGACTTCTATCTAGATGGAAAATGACCGTCACGATTTTTTCGGTCATTTTTTTCGATCACAACACTTTTAGATTTCATGATAATTGTAAAATTAATTATTTTCATCGTGATTGTTTGAGTAAATTGGGAATTACAATATTAAGAACATTGGAATAAAGGAAGACAGGAATTTTCAATATTTTTTAAATTATAAACGTCGTATTATTATTTTTATTTTCTTCCGAATGGCGGCGGTGTTTGCAGTGTGTGCGCATGCGGAAATATGATATCGGGCGGTCAGTCATTTTCGTCATTTTTGCATCCGTCATGTGACGGTTCTGTTACGGTCACGTGACGGTCACACGACGGTCACGTTACAGCTTCACATCACTGGTTCCACATGATAATTCGCGTTCTCACGCTGTCGATGTCGATGTCGAACGACGCACAAAATCGGTCTCCTGGTCTGGAAACTCCTATGATGGTAGGTGACTCGATTGGTGAGGCAAATTCTGCGTAGTTGTAGAATCAACCGGTAGGTTCGTTGTCGTAGAGGGGTCTCTCCTTTGCTTCAACAACTATGCCACCCCCCACCACTCAAAACCGCCGGAGTTTCCAGACCTGTATCCTGCATGTACGACCGTGGGTATCACAGATCACAGACACGGACGCATACGTGTGAGTAGTCTACATGTGCGCACACAAGCACATGTGACGAATGTATGAATTCGCCACTAGAGGATCTGTCTTCGCTACCATTTTTACCGCGAATAATTCGAACGTCATAAATTGCAACATTGAAAAGAAAAGTTCTTGCGAATTTGATTCAGTATATTCTGATTGGGAAAGCTATGAGAGGTTCGAGACTAAGTTGGTGGTGACTAGTATAACAATTTATGGATATCATAAATTACAACGGTTATATATAACATTTTACGTAAAGCGAATATAATATATTTTACTACGTTATGCAGAATTTAACGACACACGTTTATGCATTTTCTCATACTTGCATTTTACGTATATTAATGCTTTCTTTTAAATATGAATTGACAAAAGAGCATTGTTTATTATTCTTCTACTCAAAAGGTCTTATTCACGCAATACCCTAGTGGATGAAGTCACCACTGAATCACGGTGATTTTTTACGGTGACAAAGTGCCCACAAAATCACCGAGATCTTGGTGATTTTAAGATGATTCCACGGTGATTCTCACGGTGATTGTCACCGTCACAAAATCACCGTGACAATCACCGTGAAATCACGTCGGAATCACCTTAAAATCACCAAGATCTCGGTGATTTTGTGGGCACTTTGTCACCGTAAAAAATCACCGTGATTCAGTGGTTTTTCAGGGTGAAAACATCGTCACCCAATCCGCTAGGGTAGAACTCATTATTCAAAGTATCACGTTGCATTTACAAATATAAAACTGGAATATAAATTAGACGTAAAAGTCGCAATATTTCTCATAACACAACTGCAATAGAAAGCAAAGAAGTTTAGAATATAAATCTTAATAGTAAATATCGTAACCCATGGTCCTTCTCAGATGCACATCTGAGTATATAAGAGTATCGTATGAACAGCGTGTGGGTGTGTCGAGTGTGTGCGTGAGTACGCATGGAAGAAAGCACGATCGCCGATTGGTCGATACGTAGCGCATGGGAGTACGCTTGAGCCTGCGAGCTCAAGAATCTCGCTGCACAAAATGCACTTCGATTTGCTGCGAATGCGCGACTTTGGTCGCGATCACTTATTCTCTGAAAATACGATTGAATCTTTATAACTTGCAAAATGTAGTAACTTTTATTTAAAACGATCTTCTATCAATCTCAACGAATAAATTCAGTCTTTTGATCACAAGCCACTTCATAATTTATTCGCGAAATCCTTAAAACCCGAAAAATCCATAAGGTGAGCTTCCGCTCTTAACCAGCAACGAATTCGCGCTATCCAAAGAACATCGATGGTGTACAAGTTCAAAGTTCCCGCTGAATTACGTGACAGAAGCGTCACACACATGTAGAGCTGCAGTCGGTCTCGTACATTGAGCGTTTGAGTTGAAGCGTCATGAACGTAAGTTCGCTGTCCAGTTTCTGCAAGTCGGTAGGGTAGGATGTTGTACGACAGGAAGTTGGTAAAGAGGATCCCTCTAGATATTCTTCAGCGAAAAATATAGAGGAGGATCCTCTTAGCGTTTCGTCTCGGGTACAGTGCAGACTCATCAGTAGGGCTATGCAACTGTACCCTGCCCCAGACCGGCGCCGGTGTTAGGACCTGGAAGCTTTTCGTATTATATCGGAAACGTTATGCGCCCTGGCACTTGCGAGAAAGCTGGAGTACGGAACGCCACACACAGGCGCCAGTGGCGACACCTAGAAAGTTGGAGAGTAGCTCGTTCGACTACCCCAACTTTATTTGCTTCAAACGGGCTGCAGGCTGTACGCTTCTATGGGACTCTATTTTCGTTGGTACAGTGGATTTCATGGATTGGACGTGGGTCGTGGACCGAATCAGACGGAATGAGAATCAATAAGAATGCTCTCTGAAACAAAAAGGAGTCTCAATATAAAAATCACTGACCACGACTGCTTGAGAACATAATAAACGGTTGTATTTTCACTCAACAAACAAATTGACGGACAACTTTTCTACAATTCATATGCATTATGGGCAAGCTCAACGTAACAATGCTGCGATATTTGACCCGCGAAGATTTCCGAGTCTTAACAGCGGTAATTACGATATATATAACTTGCATTATTGAACATTTGTATTTATATATTTCACGAATGGAACAATTCAATCGGACTCTATGGAGCCAAATCTGTTTTGTTGCTTTGCAGATCGAAATGGGTATGAAGAATCACGAGCTTGTTCCTGCGTGTCTCGCTGCCCAAATAGCCAATCTGCGTCATGGCGGTGTGCACAAATTGCTCAAGGAGCTTTGCAAGCATCGCTTGCTGAGCTACGAACGTGGAAAACATTGTAAGCTAACAATACTACAATACATTAGACAGTGGCCGTGATCATTTAACAGCAGACTTAAAACCAATCTGAAAACTCAGTTTTAGTGAAATTGTTGTTGAACTATGCAGCTGTGATGATTCAACATTGTGTAGATGGTGACTTCGATTGGCCAGGAGATCCACATGGTGAGGGATCATGATGAATAATGGATCTATTTGTTTTTACATTTTGATGAAAATTCGGATCATCTTCAAAAACTTATTTCCAATCATTTAACATAATCTTCGATGATTACAAGTGGCTATGCATGGTCAAAATATAAAATTATAAATTTCAAAATGCATCGAAAATACATCTCGAACATACATAGTATTTTTATAAATACTATGTATGTTCGAGATGTATTTTCGATGCATTTTGGAATTTATAATTTTATATTTTGACCATGCATAGCCACTTGTTTTTTGTGGGTGCTGGGAGGCAATTGAGTCAAAGATACATCTCGAACATCATTGTATTTATAACAACGAAGATGATGTTTAATGATTGGCAATAGATTTCCAAAGATCAACCAAATGCAGATTGGAACATAAAAACAAATGCATACATGGTTTATTTTGATCCCTCATAGTCTAGATTTCCTGACCAGTCAAAGCCGCCATCTACACAATATTTAGTGAAATTGTCTATAATTCTTCTACAGATTTAATTTTTTTAATGTTTGCATGTGGAAAATGTATTTCCCATTTATTGTAAATTTAGCTACTGATCAGGGTGAATGTTAATATAGATGAAAGTACAAAAACATTCATGGTAAATTCCATGACACTTTTATCAAGATTCTAGTGATAATTTTTTTCATAATTTGTCAATATGAATGTAAGTACACTAGGCTGTCTAGAAAACAACTTGATTTTTTTTAAATCATTAAATCCACAGGATCAAAGCAATAGCTGTTCCCATCACTTGTTATTTTTTTCAAAGAATTGAAGCATGCTAGCTACAAAATATAAAAAAATAAAGAGTTGCCTAACAATTTTTGAAAATTTAAAATTTCCAAGAATCAAATGCCTTATGCAATTATGTTGAAATGTTATCTGGGAAATTAGAAAATTACACATATGAACACAGGCTTGTGCGTTTTCCAAATTCCGTAGGGGAGAATGGGGACAGTTATAACAATCTGTATTTTGGCTTTTTCTGGGCCCAAAGTATAATGCTTACGTAAATCACACATATACCCCTACATAGAGCATTTAATGGTCTACAAAATGATTCTATGTTGAAGTCTGTAACTAGAATTGAAAAAAAAGTATAGGCTTTTATAAAAAGTGTAAGAAATTGTTACAACCGTCCCCTACCCTGGGGCAGTTGTAACAGTCGATGGGGACAGTTGTAACGGTCGATGGGGCTAGTTGTAACATAAGATTTTAACACAAAATTATATCTTTCATTGTGACCAATATTATATAATGCTACTACAACATCAAACATTATCACAGGGATATATATTACAGTCACAATGATAAAATCTTAACACATGGAAATAGTCGTATCGAATTGATAAAAATCATGAAATAATTGAATAAAGTCTCAGACACACCAAACTTGTCAAAGAAACATGACATATAACCCAAAGATACGTGCCGTGGTTGCCTGTATAGATTTTCCATTTTTGATCTTTTCATACGGTTCTTAGTACGTTGACATGTCGGCACAGGCTCGGTGCGGGATTCTTACGCGTTACAGAGGAATTTTTGCACACAGAAACTTAAAAAAAAAGGTCCGTTTGGCGTTAGATTCAATGTTTAGATGTGCAAAATTATCATGACAACTGACAGCCGACAAACTGTTACAAACGTCCCCGTCAACATTGTTACAATTGTCCCCAGATGGTTTTTTCTACTTCAAAGTTAGAATTTGATTAATTTTCTCAAGCTGGAGGCTTTAAAAACCGCGGAAGTTGACACAAAAATGTCCAAGGAAGCTTATAAAAAAAAAATAATGACTATATGTAGCACAGTAATCGAGATATTTATGTTTATCGAAAGCCGCGAAAGTTTACTTTGGGCATGACAATCCCAATACACCTCTATGGTCAAGTCTGTTTAGTGCGGATGTCTCCTAGCCTAGTAACCAAATGTGAGGAACTGCAAGACGCATTACGTGCTTGCGGGACACAGTGGTGCCTACTATAGTTTGGGAGATATTCGCTATGTTACAACTGTACCCTGTTACTTTTGTCCCCGGTCTCCCCTACCTTAAAAGGAAAAATGGAACCCTTATAATACAGACGGTCACTCTCGTGTCTGTCCGTCTGCTGCAAAACAGTTTTTCTCAAAAACTATGTGAAGTGGGAATAGGAAATTTGGCATTATATTAGATCTTGATGATGTGCCCATAGTCAGTTAACGATTAAAAAAATATTTATTTTAGATTAAAATGAGGGGTGATTATGGTCTAAAAAACAGCAATTTTTAATCAATACAACATATAAGGTATCATTTGAAAGGGTTACCTCTAACAATTCTTAAAAATATTTTTTTCAATAATTTTTTGTCTAGTGGTCTTAAGGGGAGCTATACATCTAGCATGGTCGAAAAAATCGAATTTGTTTTTCAAAAAATGCACAAAAATGACCTTTTTCCGGCTCCTAGGTGTATATGTCCGGCTCCTATATGTATCTATCTATATATCCTATGTATATCTCCCCTTAAGGGGAGATACACACCTAGGAGCCTCCCCTTAAGGGTAGAAATATACCTAGAAACCGCAAAAAGGTCATTTTTGTGCATTTTTTGAAGGAAAACTATTTGAAATTGCGGATTGGGAGTTTTTCTATCTCAAAGTATACACATTGCGAAATACGTCTAATTTTTTGTATTAAAAAAATTTTCGGAGTGCCGTAAAAAAATCCGGCTAAACGGTGCCCACTGGCGTTTCTTCAAAAATCATCGCAAACAAAAAAAAACCAAAATGATTATTAAATTAGAAACTATAATCTAGTACTTGTCATAGCCGATTTTGAAAATATCGATTAATGTCAAAATGGCGGACGTTTGAACATAAATAGCGATTTTCGACCAAAAATAAGTTTCTATTTTGCCTATAAAACAAAAACTAAATGACGAAAAAAAAATCCTATGACAAGTACTAGATAATGATGTATAGAATAACCACAAAAAAATCCAAAGCAATCGGTTCATTGGTTTTCGAGAAATTTTATGCACCGATTTAAAAAACGTGGTTTTGAGAAAAAAGCGTTTGAGAATTTGGGAATGAATAAATCACGCGGGGCGGCACGGCGCGCTTTCGAAGATGGTTCACTCTCTCGGCTGTGACTTCGAGACCTCAAGCTTCAAGAAAATGCAAAATTGATTTTTCCGACCATGCTAGGTGTATAACTCCCCTTAAGAGACCATCACAGTGTGACCAGCCGAAAAACAGTCAATTTTCGCGATTTTTTTTCGTATGGATAAGATGGGGCGATCGGGATGATTTTTTTGACGAAATACTACTAACGAACAATACAAAAATATTTTTAAAATTCATTTTCATTTATATTTTCTCGCTGTTATTATGTATTGAAAAACGTGTGTTAAAAAAATGAGGGCCATTGGTGCCCACGATTGCGGTCGCAGTTTGCATCTGAAAAAAAAATTAGATTGATTATTAATCTGTAGGGAAGCCGCTATTCTCTATGGAGGTTTTTTTTTAATTTGGAAAAAATGGCGGTGGTTTGAATAAAAAGTACAAAATTTAGCCTCTTTTTTCAACAGTTTTTCGTGTGAAAAAATAGAAAGATAAAAAAAAGCTTCCATAAGAAGATGAAGAATGAAATAAAGAACATTCAGTAAAAATTTAAAGCTGATAGCTTGAAAACTCTCCCTCTGGGAGTGCGCACCGTTTTTAAAAGCATTTCGAGACGAACGCGTTGATAAATTGTCTACTTACTACTAAATTGTCTACTTACCATCAATCGGCGATCCCAGGTCCATATAAAATCCCTTCTGCTATCTCAAATTGGTCGTTGTTGATAGAAATTTGTTGATAGAAAAAAAAATGGATTCTTACAACATCTTAGACTGTGATGGTCCCTTAATAATATAGTCCAAAATTTGCTAGCAATTACAATTTCTTTCCTGATCTCCTAGGTTCATAAAACTAAAATTTCGACTTTAATAGTGTTCGTAGATATTGGGTCGTAGATATACGAACAATTGCCGACGGTTTCGATGGTGTAATAATTGCTGAAAAAAAATATTCAAAAAAAATGTGTTTTTTAGTATTGGTACAAAAGCCTAATTGTGTGTGATCGACTTGCTCATGACTATTTTTTTCTAAATATAATTCCTCGACTTTTTTTTATTTTGTTGACCACACTAGCATGAGAAATTCGATAAAAAACATTTATTAAAACAAAGCTGCTTTCATGAGGAAGCAAAACTAGTCGAGATTAAATTGTCTTACATGAGCGTGCAAAGTTATATAGGATTGTTATAATAATGGAATATAACAGTAAAGAAGTTGCATTCCAGTAAAGTAGAGTTGCAACAATTGCCTCATAGATCATGTTAATATCTTGCACCAGGTAGTAATATTGATGAAAAATTTCTCATAGTTACGGATTTCCTTACCAACCATTAATCTGAGTAGAATTTTAGAATTTTTTAAATGTTATTTAGTACATTTACATTACATTTACATGCATTAAAAGGTGTGGAAAAAAACCTGCAAAATCTCAGCTACCTTTCAGATTGTAAGGTGTACATTTGCCTGGTGAGGGCAATAAACATTCATCGATACTGTAATTAAGCCTCCCCTATACGTGGAATACACTCTAATTTGATAGTAGAACCCTCTGCTGTTCATGCCTACGAGTGCAAAATAAACCAGCTAAAAATGGCAAGGCGTTCTTGTTGAAAACGAAATCATGAAATTGAATCACGGATAGTGGATCCGTTTTTCGAAAAGCAGATCTAGATAGTAAAGAGGCGTGGACTACTTACTAGTCATTTTTGCATTTCTTCGATCCGACCTTTCTTTAACGATTCCTAGATAGAAATTGTTATGGATTATGTTGAGTGAAAGTCTCTTTTTGATACATTTTTATTCTGATTAAGCTATTTACTTGTCTTTGAATTTTAGATGATGGGTATCGTCTAACGAACTCTGGTTACGACTATTTGGCCCTTAAAGTACTCACAACGAGAGGAGTTGTAGCATCGCTTGGTAATCAGATTGGCGTTGGTAAAGAGTCAAACATTTACATGGTTGCGGACAATGAAAAAAAACCAGTATGCCTTAAATTGCACAGACTGGGCAGAACGTGCTTTCGAAATATCAAGGAAAAGCGAGATTATCATCAACGCAGAAAATGCATGTCTTGGTTATATCTGTCAAGAATATCGGCTACCAGAGAATTTGCGTATATGAAAGCTTTGGCAGATCGAAATTTTCCAGTTCCGAAACCCATAGATTTTAACAGGCACTGCCTTATCATGGAGTTGGTTGAAGGTGGACCACTCTCGAACGTTCATGAGGTAGACAATGTTGAAGCTCTTTATGATGAACTTATGGATCTCATCATTAGACTCGGTAATCACGGTGTTATTCACGGTGATTTTAACGAGTTCAACATCATGATAACCAACGAGGGAAAAGTTGTTCTCATAGATTTTCCTCAAATGGTCTCAACTGAACACACGAATGCTCGTTACTATTTTGAGCGCGATGTCAATTGCATACGCAATTTTTTCAGAAGACGTTTCGGATACGAAAGTGTATCATACCCGAGTTTCGAAGATATTTCGTTAGTAAAACTACTCTTATTTTTCGAATTTAATGATCAGAAAATGTGAAATTTTGTTATGCCTTATTCCCTAAAACTTGATGTGATATCTTTTACAATTTCAGCCGCGAAGACTGTATTGATGTAGAAATCAAGGCGAGTGGGCTGACCAGAACTATGGAGAAAGATTTGTTCTTAGAAATGGGCTTTGAGGAGGGTGACGAAAATCACGAGGAGGGATCAGAATGGCCTGACGAAACTGACATCGATACGGAAGGCAAAAAGACGATCGTTGACCCTGTGGCTCAGGAAGTGACAGAACTCGCCGCAGAAGATCTTGATACGATTTTCAACAGTTATTCGAATCCGTTCAAAACAACGAAAGATTTCGAATCACCTTTGAATGAAAAGGCCCACGATTCAGAATTGATTGCTAGAGGTCTTCGTCAAATCAGCGTTGAATCGATCGGTGAAAGGAATGATGAAATCAACTGCATGGACGTTGGCTCGAAAAAAGGCGAAATACCCGAACTTATCAATGTCTCAACACTTGTGCATGAAGGCTCGGAGGAGGGTTCGTCTTGCGACGATGAATTTGAGGATTCTAGAAGCTTAAGAAGTACCACGACAGTGGCTTCGATAGCACCAGAAGTGATCAAGCGTCGTATAAAACTGTCCTTGCATAGACAAAAGAAAAAGAGCCAATCAAAGAAAATTTTGGCGAAAGGCGAAGCCAGCGCGACTACGCGTACGCGCCGCGAAAATAGTGATAATATCAAACAATCGACAGGAGATGGAATATGGGGGGATTAATTGTTCGAAGTAAAAATTGCATTTCAACGAAATCTTGAAAATATAATTATTAAATATATCTGTGAAGCACAGCGCTGATTTTTCCCAGAAAATTCCGCTATGATGTACATTCCGTTTTTTAAGGCGAGGCTAAATACCGACATTATTACTGAAGCCCTACATTATCGACTCAAAATCGCTGTCCAAACTTTTTCCAATACCGGTGGATGAAAATCAATTAAATTCATGAATTGCAAAATGCAAATACGAGACATAAATCAACGTTTTCATTAATTGCCACTGACTTGTCAGACAGTTTGTATAGAAGTTTGATGAGCGCAGGGGGGTGACACACAGCTCGCTGGGCCGTACCCAAACTACAGCTGATGTTTCGTTCGACAATCGCTCAACCAGCAGCGCCACTAATCTTCTGTGCGGTTGCGGGCAAGAAGACTAGACCAGAATGCACACAAGAAGACTATAGTATTCTAGTCTTCTTATGTGCGGGGCAGCGCAGAAGATTAGTGGCGCCGCGTATAGGCCAGCGACCTAACGAAAAATATAGACTGTGAGGCGTACCGTTCCACCGTATAGGAATAGCATTGCCGTGTCACCCCCCTGGATGAACGTAATGTTTATTTCATAGGAATTCCACATGGGGCTACCCCCTTTCGGATTTCTGTGAACTTAATTTCGCCATTTTTTTCCGATGAAATACGAAATTTATTAACATTTATCTCGTGATTTGGATTCCAAATTTACGTCGCGGTTTTTTCATAAAATAATGGCAAAGACATCGATATTCGTACTTTGGTATTGGTTATGGAGCCCCACTCTTGGTCTTAGACGAAATGCCGTAAAAACATTATAATTTAATATTTTCAATTACAGATTTTTGATGATAATCGGATCTGTAATTTTTCTTTTGTTTTCCGAAAACCTTTAGTGGGGCTTCATTTGTGCCATAATTCTGATGATACTGTCAAAATTTTATTGATTTTCATCCATTCGTGCTTGAGCAAGTTTGGAATCCATTTTCGCGGTGCTAATGTTGGTATTTAGCCTCCCCTTAAGACTAGGCTAAATTCCCGTCCTCCTCCTCTTTCTGTGCTTTGAGTGTAAGAAAGGAAAAGCTGGATGTTCCAACACATTTTGCGAAGACGATTTACTGTCATGAAAAAAAAAATAGTGGGACCATCTGCACACATTAATCGTGCGGGCGGTCCCACTATTCGTTTTTTATTCAATTAAGCGATTTTCGAGACACATGTGTTGAATACACTGAAATACCGTAATACTGGAACGCTTGCCGTAGCGCAGCTGTGTAGGGTTTGATCGTGCCGACAACGATAGACGATGGGGGAATCTTCATCTTCGTCTAAAGCTCGTGAGATGCGAATGAAAGAAATAACATGCATGGCGGGGACATCATCCCTTGGGCGTCATCACACGCCTTGCAGACATAACTCAGTTCAATCAGTCATGATTGATAGTTGCATGACGAATGAATCAAAATGTATAGATGATTGTTAATCACTATTACACTAGACGGTAAGTTATCTGTCAGGCACAGCAGTGACCGTGATAAAATGGACAGCAAAGCCTATCGTGTAATCGATGCCTTACTGATGATATCGAATATTTCTGTCCCCATTTATACGCGTCGCGCGCGACCTTCGTACTTTCCTTCACAAAAGTTGAGTTATTGCATAAAGAAAATACATATAGTACCAAGTTGTGCAACTAATTTCGGAGAAGTATGCAGAATATGCTTTTTTAATTATAATCCACATTTTTTTGATAACTTATCAATTAAAATACTGGTGTATATGAGTTTTACAGTAATGGTATTTATGGATTTATTCATTTTTTTATAAGCACGTGTAAATTATATCGAATTTAATAATTTTTTTTTCTGCGAACACCAGTGAAGATCAGATTTATTTGACCATTATTTTTTTTTAATTATTACGATACATATTTCTACATAGTGCTAAACATGCGTGTTCTACTATCATTATGGAAGGGTAACTTGAACAAAACTTTGTCTTATAGTTGAAGAAAATATTCTTCAGAAAAAATTGGAGATAATAAAAAAATGTGTTTTCAGGTTAAGTTGCGCATACACAAGACAAATTTTTTGGCTGACTGTACATAGTGTAGCGGGGATGACTTGAAGGTCATGTGAACTAGCGATGCCTGTTTCGAGCTTTCCAGTGTTGCTGTATTTCAGTGGTAGTCCAGGAACCGGGTATGAAAAAGGGCCCTTTTGATGACATCGCGTCAAAACGATTGTAACCGGCGGATTCGTGTAGGGCTGATGTCCCTGATAAAGGCCTAATACTTTGAAACCACAAATTTTGGGAGGCTTTTTTTTGCCACGCGGTCAAAGTTGGCAAAACCATGTTTTTGAGAAATAACGTTGAAACTATTGATCCAAGAAAAAAAAAGTTAAGTAACTATTTGTAGATATTAGAAAAACGAACAATTTGGCGCGTGGCAAATTAAAATCGGTTAATTAGTTCGCCCGCTAAAAATTAAAAACCAGCTAAATTGGCCATTTTTATAATACCCGATTTATAATTGAAAAATGCGCGTACAGCCTCTAAAATCTTAGAATATATGCCCCGGGGCACACTAAACAAGTGTGCAAAATCGGAGCTCGATCGGATGAATAGTTTTTGAGAAAAGCCATTTGTTATTAAAAAACCGACTTTTTTCGCCAGGAATTTCCAAGCTGGGAACTTGTCGCAGCGCAATGAAACTAGAACGAAATTAATCCCAAAGAGTCGTACTATCACGTATACTTTGGGGCAAATCGATTTTTTATAATTGAAGGGGGGAAAAACGGCTCCAAAAAGAGGGTACGTTTTTTACTCATTAACAAATGGAATTCCATCGCGAATTTTCAAGTGACAGAGTCAGGACTGGCATCATTTGAAAGCGGTTATTTTTCTACGAATTTAGAAAAAAGAAAATTCAAAAAGTTAATTAGGGGGAGATGAAGAAATTTAAAAAAAAAAAATTATTGCAGCGGCTCTTTTTAACATAGAGAGCTAAAAATTGGACAGCGTACAGAGTAAGGCTTATGCTAACTGGCGAAAAATCGGTGGAACAATCCCATATAGATTTATTGTTTATTTGAGCGGTTAATTGAGAGGCCAAATGTGACGCGGCGTTTGGCGGCAGAGTGGGGATAGCCTTCTCCAGCTCGCGCGCGCCCGCGCGAAAGGTGAATCCGCGCATTCAAATTCCACGAACATGGAATATCTATGAAACAAATTAACTTATCGAGTTGTTTTTTTTTTAAACTTGGCTAACTTTTTCCGCTGATCATGATTTTGTTATTGAGAATTTCGAAAAATTGAAAATTCACCTCCAAATTTATTGATTATTTTTTATTAATTTTTTCTACACTATTTTTTTACAAAACTTTTGAGTGAACCCGGATTTAAATATCATCATTGTGATGTTCTCCAACTACTGTACGGAGGAAAAAAAAAAATAACAAAAACAAAAGGAAATTTTTAAGGATTTTTTTCTCAGCTCCTTAATCAGATATGACTATAAAACTGTTGTCACAACATTGTTTAATCCTTTGAAAGTACAAAACAATTTTTTTTTTATTTCGATTCTTTGAATAATTTATAGAAGGTGCTAAAGTCGAAAATGTCTTATCCCATGGCTGACAGTTAATCTCAGGATTGGCAATTCTGAAACAAAATAAAAATAAAAAAGCATTTTAGAGAGGAAGGTTTCTTACATAACAATTTACCACCGTTGATGAAAAATCGATAAAAAAAATTGCGAATGTTTGAAATGAAAATGAAAAATTGCATTTTCGTCAGTTTATTTCAAACATCCGCTGTTTTTTTTATTGATTTTTCATCAACGGTGGTAAATTGTTATGTAAGAAACCTTCCTCTCTAAAATGCTTTTTTATGATTTTGTTTCAGACTTGCCAATTTTGAGATTAACTGTCGGTCATGGGACAAGACACTTTCGAAGACTCGATTTAGCGGCTTCTATAAATTATACAAAGAATCGAAATAAAAAATAAATTTTTGTTTTCTACTTTCGAAGGATGAAGGATGAAACAGTTTTATAGTCATATCTGATAAAGGAACTGAGAAAAAAATTTCAAAATTTACTTTTTTTGGCCTTTTAATGTAGTCCAGTACCTCAAAACGTACAAAATTACAATCAAAGTAGTATGAATTACTCAAATGGCCATAATGCAATTTGAAAAACGTGATACTGTCCGAAGGAAATAAACAAAGAAATGCGGATACGAGAGGTGATTTACATATTTATTTAAAAATTAGAAGTCAATATAAACTGTTTTCCACCCACAGTCAAAACAATGGCAGATTTTGATATCCAACATCTTTAAGAATAGTTTTCTTACGACTATCTGGAATCCAAATAGTTTATATTGTGCTTGTAGAAGGTAAATTTATATTCCTTTGACATTTGCAAACATTTTAATGTCTATTTACTAAAGACAAGACAAGACATCGAAAAAGCGGACGGTCCGCCGTAAAAGCGGACACGTGGCAACCCTGCACTCCGGCTCAACTGTTAATTGCGAATAATAAGTGTTAAATGAAATTACAATAAGCTGTTCCCGAACATATGGCATATCGGCATGATAACTCTGCATTTACGTTGAAGCTTGAAACGTTGCAAACCGTCATACGGCTTAAGGAGGTTCATCTGGTACACAGTTTACAATACAGATGTTGATAAAAAAATCAGAATATAGTTATTAATATCTAAAAAGTCATCTGTTAAAATTTCAAGACCTGAGGGTACGTTGTTCGTGAGAAATAAATAAAAATGAAAATCCTAAATAACGTGGGCTCTTATGGGATACCGTCTACAAATATTAAATGCACAATCATTACAATACAGATTTTGACGAAAATTTAGGAATTAATGAAAAAGTATCCAAGGAACATTTTTAGAGCTTCATAAAATCGATTAGGTACTTGTGAGATTCACAACAAATTAATTAGTCTCGAAAATGCTGATTATTTTGAGGTTAAGCATTGTCAATGACTACGCTAGTCACCGCTTATTTTAAGGTTAACCATTGACATTTTTCTTTTGACTCATTCGGTACCAGATGAAACTCCTTAAGCTTCCTCACTCGACTGGACAAAGAAGGACAGAACTACCTGATTCAGCTATCTCTTTCTGCGTGCAAAATCGCTACCCCCACCACAGCAGTGAGCATTCCAGTTATACCTTGAGTTCAGTGGGGTGTTCCAATTGAACGGCACCGTGTCGCACTGTGAACATTTCTGGTGTGAACGACACCAATCCGGGCATGGCAATATTGGCAATACACTAGAAATGTACTAGATGTGTCGACCCGTGCCCGGGGCTGTGCTTTAATTGGAAAATCCCTGAGTGCTTTCCAGCTACAGTGCGACGTCTAGTACATTTTCGGTGTTTAAACCAGAAATCTCCCAGATGTATCGCACCGTGTCGTAACTAGAAATCAAGAAGACTAGAATATAAGGATAGATAACTGCTGCTTGTCGAGTCGTGTGAAAGTGGCACAAAATACGACGGCAGCAGGCTACCCCACCTAGAGATGTGAGTTGGTCACAAGGCTCGTCATTTGACCGTCTTAAGAGGAGGCTAAATACCGACACTACCGTAGCGGATTGGGTGACGATGTTTTCACCCTGAAAAACCACTGAATCACGGTGATTTTTTACGGTGACAAAGTGCCCACAAAATCACCGAGATCTTGGTGATTTTAAGGTGATTCCAACGTGATTCCACGGTGATTTTGTGACGGTGACAATCACCGTGGAATCACCTTAAAATCACCAAGATCTCGGTGATTTTGTGGGCACTTTGTCACCGTAAAAAATCACCGTGATTCAGTGGTGACTTCATCCACTAGGGTAAACCTCGAAATTGCCATCCAAACTTGCTCTTATACAAATGGATGGAATTGAGTAAAATTTTAACAACATCATCAGAACAATGGCAGGAATGGAGCCTCACTAAAATTTTTTCGAAAAACAAAAAAAAATTTACAGATTCATTTACCACCGAGAAACTGTAATTGAAAAACTTAAATTATTAAACTTTTACTGCATTTCGGGTAAAACCAAGAGTGAGGCTCCATGAAGAACGCCACGATACAAATATCGAGACGTTTTCGACATTATTTTATCAAAATGACACGCCGTAAGTTTGGATGGCGCATCAAGAGATAAGTATCGATAAATTGTAGTTTTATTGAAAAACGAAATGTCGAAATGTAATTCACAGACGTGCGAGTGAGGGCAGCACCATGGATTCTGACGAGTAACCTATAATATTTAGGGGGCTCGAATGAGTTCGTTGACATTAGCTGTAACGCATTTTAGTCTCTCAATTGACAATTAATTGTTAATTAATTTTTCCCCCTCTTAATTGTCAAAATGTAATTAATTTTAATCCACGGTTGTCGGAGAAAGACTGGACGACGATGATACGTCGATAATGTAGAGATTGAATAAAAATGGTATTTAGCCTCCTCTGAAGACCGTCGCATGACCATCAAATGACCGGGTGCAGAAATGACCGATTTGTGACGACCAATTCGTCCGCAATTGCAGGAAAGAAATTTACAGAATTTGTGACTAATTTTTGACCTAAAAAAATGACTGTCATCTTACAACTATATACACTAAACTGATTCAAAAAAAGCGATTACATTTGTTTTTCGCAGTAAAACATATTAAATACTTTCGGGAAGGTGAAAAAAGGTGCCTGTTAAAATTCGAGCTCTTTATAAAAATATCTAGCTGTGGCGCATCGCATATTTTGATTTCTCATTTAAATAACATAGGAAAAAAAAAATTTCAAACTTTGAAATTTTATATCTCAGATTCAAGTTCAAGGTTAAAGTTAAATTTGGAGTAAGTTTCACTTTTTTTTTTTTAGTTCCCGGCAAAATGTTGAAACTTATTACTAAATATCGTAAACACTTTCCTGAAACAAAAGTTTCAATTGCATTAACATAAATTACCCCTAAATTTTAAAGAAATTACCAACATAAGTTCATCCATATTCACAGTCTAATATACATATATATTAGAACGTGAATAACTTTTGAAGGAGTGAGTTTATCGAAAAATCACAAGAGATCTTTAGTACATTGACTTGAAGCCGAGATATAAAATTTCAAAGTTTGAATTTTTTCCCTGTGTTATTTAAATGGGAAATCAAAATATGCGATGTGCCACCGCTAAATATTTTTATTAAGAGCTCTAATTTTAACAGGCATCTTTTTTCACCTTCCCGAAAGTAATTAATATGTTACTGCGAAAAAATAAAAATAGTCGCTTTTTTGAATCAGTCTAATATACACGAATTTCGTGGAAGAAATTTACAAAATTTATGGCTGATTTGTGACGTTTAAAAAAATGATCGTCATTTTACAACTACCCTTACAGCACACAAGATTGCAGCAATGTTGCTGAAATGTTGCACGACAACATTACAATATTGCATGTAACATTGCAGCAACCTTGCTGCAATGTTGCTATGTCCGCCGATTGAATGATTGCTGCAATATTCCGCAATATTGCAGAAATATTGCATGCAATCAATATGCAATATTGCAGAAATATTGCATGCAATCAATATGCAATATTGCAGAAATATTGCATGCAATCAATATGCAATATTGCAGAAATATTGCATGCAATCAATCTGCAATATTCCAGCAATATCACTCGTATTGGATATGCAATATTGCAGGAATATTACGTGCAATGGAAACTTTATCGTTTGAATTATTGCATAAAATACAAATATATAGTCTTCAGTCTATCGGACTGCGCTATCACAGGGCGCGGGTGAATGTTCCAACAATTGATTGTTAATCAAGACCCCAATACCGGACCTTTATCGGAGCTCGGTGGCGCTCTCGCTAGCGCGAGAGCGGGCACCGACCGCCGCCACCTAACGGATCTCAGGCGAAGTGCCGAGATCGTGGCAGGCCCCTGGTCATCCCGTTACATTGTATAGTCATATTTTGCGAATATGAATCATTCAGAAACAAAAAACATTTTGGTTTTATAGCTTTTTTGATATTGAACATTTTTTTCAATACGAAATCACAATGTCTTAATTATATTATATCGCTGCAATATCGCATGTCTTATTAATGTTAAAAGTACAATAAAATTTTAAAAAGAAATATGAAAAAAGAAAAAGAAAATGACGTGAAATTAATCGTTATTGATGTTTTATAAGGTATAAATGAATAGATTTTTTTCAATAGATCTTTTTCACATTTATTACGCTTGTGTGGTTGTAAAATTTGCAGAAATGTTGCTTAGGAACATTCCCGAAACATTGCTGAGAAGTTTTAGTACAATGTTGGGTAGCAATGTTACCGCAAGATATCTGCAATATATCATTGCACGTGCAATATGACAACATTGCTGCCACATTGCAGCAACGTTCCAACAAAATATTGCAGAAATGTTGCTTATGAACATTCCCAAGACATTGCAGAGAAGTTTCACGAGGAGAACACCAGAAGTGTCATAACCCTATTTACCTGGGACTTTGCTCAGTGAAAGAGAGGTGAAAATAAGCGAACACGTGTCTTGGCTTATGCTCGGACACTCAACCGTTTCCGAGAAAATGACGGTCAAAGTTTTCGACGTTCTTTAGATGCTTGTCAGCGCGCGTCGAGTTGTACCGAAGCGGCGTCGCAGCGGCTAGCGTCTCGGCATCACACTTTTGCGTCCCGTGTTCAAACCCGATATTAATTTTTTTTTCTTACATTTATGCATGCATGCAGAAGATTACTTCGCGCATGTTTCTTGCCAATTTACAGGATACAGGGCGTAATAATAATTGGAAAATTTCAACCGGGTGTCATAATGAGTTTTGTGTATTTATGATATTATAAAATATATAATATTTGTGTGAATGGTTTTCAGGAGCTACAACCTTTTCAGATTCACATATTCCTATATTTCATTTCTATAATAATTTCCTTATACTCATTTATATATATTCTCATATTCTTATATTTAATTCTTATAAAGAGACATGAATTCTTACATTTTATTCTCATATCAATTCTTATATTAATTCTTATATTTCATCCTGATATCAATTCTGATTCCTGTATCTATCTATTCGATTTCTGTATCCGTCTCGATTGACTGGAATTGGGTGCATTCCTTTGGGTGATAACGATCGTAGAAACATTCGAAACATAAATATTCTGAACACCAAGAACATCTTGCAAAAGCAGGTTTGCCATAGTCACACTTCCTGGTGTGAGTTCCATTAGGGAAACAAACATCGTTGACATTGTTGAAGATATCACGCGTGGGCAATAATTTTGAGGCAAACCACGCATAACGAATCATTTTTTCGAAGACTGGTGCCTGCAATTGATTATGAACCAATGCGTGGATTGTTATTGCGTCACGTCTAGAAGTGATATCCCTTTGCTGGGCGATGAGTGTAGAGCAATTGTGCAGTTTCCGTATGAAGTTTTTTATTTGGCGGTAAAAGTATACGTCACAGGGTTGACAGAGCGGCGTACACTTCGGAGGAATTACTTTCAACGAACAGGTTGGTATTCCGTTTTCATTCACGAATTTTTCGTCGTATAACGAAGGATCACTCTGTCCACCCCATGAGTCAATTACAAACAAGAATGGCTCCGTTTCAACATATGGTTTTATAACTTCATCCAAAAACTGACCATATGTTCAATTTTATTTAATTATTAAACAAAAATTTATTCATGTACCAGACACAAAATTAATCGACGAAAAAAGACAGGGTTATTTCGAAATACAATGACAAGAAACATTCGCGAACTAATCTTCTACGGACATGCATAAATGTAAGAAAAAAAATCATAATATCAGGTTTGAACACGGGACGCAAAAGTGTGATGCCGAGACGCTAGCCGCTGCGCCGCCGCTTCGGTACAACTCGACGCGCGCTGACAAGCATCTAAGGAACGTCAAAAACTTTGACCGTCATTTTCTCGGAAACGGTTGAGTGTCCGAGCATAAGCCGAGACACGTGTTCGCTTATTTTCACCTCTCTTTCACTGAGCGAAGTCCCAGGTAAATAGGTTTATGGCACTTCTGGTGTTCTCCTCGTCAGTGCAATGTTGCGTACGCAATGTTGCCACAACATATCTGCAATATTTCATTGCCAGGGCTGGGTAAAATGGTGTGTCGAGTCCATTTAAAATAGAAAATGGAAAATGGTTTCCAAAATGTATTTAAAATGTAAAATGGAAATGGTTTCCTTAAAAACATTTGAAATGCAAAATGGAAAATAGGTATTTGAAATGGATTATAAAATGAAAAATGGTTTTTAGAAAATTATTATTGCTTCCTCGTAAAGGAAGCTTTGTTTTCGTGGAAATTTTTGTTTCAAGATTTTTATGCCAATGTGTTCAAAATGTCCTAAAACATCGAGAAATCATTTATAAAAAATGTCCGGATGGATGTGTGTGTTTGTGTGTGTGTGTGTGCGCGCGCGCGTGTGTGTGTGCGTGTGTGTGTGTGTGTGTCCTGAGTTTTAGATGTAAATAATGAATACAACTCGAGAACGCTTTAAGATATCGAGCTCAACACTTGTCGAGCACGAATTGCTCTTCATTATGACAAAATTTTGCTTTAATTCTGACCGGTGTTCAGATTTTATCGTCTTTTGTCGTTTTTTCAAGCATGCCCCAGTGGATGAAGTCACCACTGAATCACGGTGATTTTTTACGGTGAAAAAGTGCCCACAAAATCACCGAGATCTTGGTGATTTTAAGGTGATTCCACGGTGATTCTCACGGTGATTGTCACCGTCACAAAATCACCGTGACAATCACCGTGGAATCACGTTGAAATCACCTTAAAATCACCAAGATCTCGGTGATTTTGTGGGCACTTTGTCACCGTAAAAAATCACCGTGATTCAGTGGTTTTTCAGGGTGAAAACATCGACACCCAATCCGCTAGGGTGGCGTAAATGATCTAACTTCTGCAATTTTCAAGATATTGCACTCAAACTTTGTTCAGAACTATTATAGCTATTAAGGTTGTTTGGTATTGAATTTGGCGAAAATCCATCGAGGGATTAAAATGTTATGAAATTTTGAATTTTTGGAAAAATAGCGTAAACGCTCTAACTTGTACAATTTTAAAGATATTGTACTGAAACTGTGCACCGAGCTAATATACTTAACTATCGAAGTTGTTCGCTATTGAATTTGGCAAAAATCCATCGAGGGATTGAAATTTTATGAAATTTCTCCTTTTTTGAAAAATAGCGTAAACGCTCTGACCTGGCGAAAATCGATCGAATGATTGAAATTTTATAAAATTTTTTTTTTTTAAATAGCGCACCCTAACTTCGGCTTTTTGCGAGATATTGTACTGTAATTTTGTACACATTCAAAATAGTGATCAAGGTTGTTCGCTATTGAATGTGGCAAAAATCAAATTTAGCAAGAAGTAAATTTGAAAAAATCTGCCAAATTTGCACGTTGATTACTCATGTTTTTCGATAGTTAATAAAGCTTCCTTTATAAAGAAGCCAAATTTGATTGCCATACTTTGTGATAAAGGAAGCTATGTGATTAAGATCAGGACGCAATGTGCAAATGTCCAATTTGCAGGGTTTTTTTTATTAATGGAGAGATCTTTACATCGATTATCAACAAAGTCTTTACGTATTAAATGCAACATTTGCTTTAAGAAGCAGTTGCATTTCACATGTAGTGTCGCCCATGCTACGCCTATTAGGACTCAATACCATTCCACCGTAAGAAAACAAGCGTTCGATTGCTGAAAATTGTTTCAGGGACTCTATAAAGATATGTCGTCGTTTTGTAAGTATTGCAAGTATTGCAATTGGACACTATTATCTTCGTGCTACTGAACACACAAAAAACACTTTTTTTTCTCTTGTAGCCTATCCAAAGCTTCAGCGATGGGTTGAACGCACTCGACATACTCGGCAAAAAATTTCTTATCAGTGTCCTTGAATTTCGGGAGTTCCAATGAATCGCATACTTTAGCGAGGGAATCATTTACTTTTAATAGATCTCGCGTAAACAGTCGTATGATGAATTCCAATGAGTCGGACAAGGGAAACTTGATGCTTTTTCCGTTATCTCTTTGTACTTCCCGCTGCTTTAGGAGATCTTGAGATAAGATTCCATATTGCAGAGCATTTTCCAAATGCGCGATGTTGAACTCTCTTATAATTGAAAAGAAGACCAGTGACTAATGAGCGTAGCCCTGTGAAGTTGCTCAGTTATAACGAATCAATCCAAAAATATTGACCAAAAAGTCTTTCGTGAGCGTATAATAAAAAAAACCATTTACCATTTTACAAATGGTTAAATGGATAGACTTTGCCATTTAAAATATGAAATGAAAATGCTTCTGTGGATTCTATTTAAAATAGAAAATGCTAAATGCCATTTTACATTTCAAATACCTGCTTCAAATGGAACTATTTCTAATTCTAGCCAGCCTTGTTCATTGCACGTGCAATATGACAACATTGCTGCAACGTTGCAGCAATGTTATGTGCTGTAGGGGTATATAGACGAAATTTCGTCATTTGACGAAGGCGAATGACGCTAAAAAAATGACGGTCATTTTGACTTTGAAAAACGTACTTAAAAAAAGTGACGTCACAAGACCGTCAAATGACCGTCATTTTTGCATCATTCGACCAGAGTTGTCAATGACCGCCATTTTACATCTCTAACCCCACCCCGTGACCAGCACTATGCGCAGTACACTACTGCACACTTTTTGCGCCATCATTCTGTCTCGCGTGAAACCTAGGATCATACGAAACCATGTACGACACCGACCTGCGTATGCGCGGTAGTATAAAAGTGCGAAACTGCGCATAGTGCTGATCAAGGAGTGGGGCAGCCTGCTGCCGACGTATTTTGTGCCACCCCCACTCCTCGAGTTAACTCTCCTTATTTCTAGTCTTCTTGCTGGAAATGTAGATAAGCAAAGTATAGATGCATAGACACTGACTTTTTGTGGTTTCGAACCGCTACGTGCGCACTAATTTGAGAAACTACCAAATTCATAAGTTGTTACTTATATATATATATATCGATCATGTCTTGCAACCAATAAAGAAAGATATTATGTAATAAGGATTTAGTTATGCGTTCGGCACCTATATTTTGCTTGAAAATTTCCAATCAGTGACTACAAAATATACGGAATTAAACAAATATTGATCTATTTGATCATGAGTGGTGCTCGTATAAATACTGATTTCAACTGAATATTTTAATGCAGACTCTTTCATTGTTCGCAAGACACGATCGAATGTGTAAAAAATATCAAAATCTGAATTTGGTGGTTTCTCAAATAAATGTGTCAATCACTGTTAGACATCAAGAGTCACGAAGTACACTGCCGTCCAAAAGTTTGGAAACACCGCCCCGATTCCGCTCTCACAAAAAGTTTCCCGGCTCTTTTAAAAATAAAGATATTTCAATTCAACAAGCGGCGTTTCGAATGCAGAATAATTGTATGCAACTTTTTATTTTCTTAATGATTTCACCAAAACCCAGTATTTTTAGAGTTACACTACATTTCATAAATATGGTCGTTTTGTTTGCGAAAAATTGAATATTTTTGCGAAAAAAAATCGCATAAGACTTTTAAAAAAATGAAATTGAAGCTCATACTTCGCTCCACAAGTTTTTCACGTGAAAAAAACGTTAAACAAAATTTCATGGGTCGTGCGCCTAAATTTCAACACAAACAAAAAGCTTCAAAGCGCGTACCAGGTTAAAAAAAATCGATTTTTTTTTGAAAAAAGCGTAATGAAGTTGTGTATGTCCTCTTTGAAGAGCAATGAAACTTTTGGTGTGGCGCGGAATCGGGGCGACTGTTTCCAAACTTTTGGACAGCAGTGTATATGGCGCATTCCATGTCAAATCAACCTTTTTAAACCCGACCTCCCTGTTGAAAAGGAATACTATAAATCCTCATAAATCTCTATTGGAATTTCGTGTGCATTTGTCCCTGATTCTAATAGATTTTAACAGTTCTATCGGTCTTTTTCAACAAGGCTCTTTCGATTTGGCTGAAATTCTAATTTCCTTTTCTACCCCATTAAAAACATTTTTCAGGAAATTTTCAAATTTGTTTACCCAACCCAAAAAAATGGCTTTAAAAAAAAAAAGCTATAACTTCTTCAAAAAATCACTAATTGGGACGTTTATATTATCAAAATTTTCGTCTTTAAATGTACTTTCTGGAAAAAATACAAAAAAATTTTAAGATATTAAAATCTATGAAATTTTTAACCGTTTCGAGAAAAATCATATTTTTCTCGAAGATCGCCATTTTTTTTTTTTTTTTAACTAAAAAAATACTTGAATCAATTCTCGCAAAAAATACCCCCCAACATGGAGTGGGCCGACATTTTCTTCTTTTTTTTTATCGATTGAAAAAAAAAAAATTTCTCATCTGGGCTTATTTTACAAAACACCACGCTCAAAATTTTTGAGGATTTATAAAGGGCTGCAGAGTTTAAAAAATTGAGAAGAAAAAAAATTGAAAGTATTAATCCTCGAAATTTTTTTAATTTTTTTTTCAAAAAAGTGAAAAAAATTAGAAGGAAAAGAAAAAAAACATTAAAAATTGCACACTTCGAGGAAAAGATGATTTTTTTCGAAACAGTGAAAAATTTCATAGATTTTAATATCTGAAATTTTTGTGTACGTTTTTTTCGGAAAGTACATTAAAAAACGGAAATTTTGAAAAAAAACGTCCCAATTAGTCAATTTTTGAAGAAATTATAGCTACACTACCCGCACCAATTAAGGGAGAAAGAAAAATTTCCAAATTTTTCAGTGATTTTCGACAGGCTGTATTTCAGTGAAAAGTGGTCGTATTGCGGTCATAAAAAAAGGATTTTGAAGCTCCAAGATTCTAGTTTTCAGATCTTTTGGTCAAAAATTTTTAGGAGCTACGGTTCTCACGAAATTTTAAGAAATTGCGCGACAGAAAATTTTGCAAAATTTTCACCTTTTTATTTTTGGTCAACGGGCTCAGGAAAAATGTGTTCAGGTATACCAATGCATAGAACAGGTAGCCTGTTAATCTAGCTTCAGTTTCGTTCTTTATATTTTTTCTCTATGTCGATTTCTCGCGGAGATATCCGACTTTGAATGAAAAAGGATCCTTTTGTCTTTAACTACTAATATCTCAGCAACCAATGGTTGTACAGAAATTAATCGGGCAGTTTTGGAAACTGGAATAAATTTCCTACAAGGTTCCCCAAGAATTTTGAGAATATTTTTTTCTACCTTTAATATTCAATTGAAAAACGTACAAAAAAATGACTTTTTCCCTAGTTTTGGTAAATCGACTGCAGCTTTGCTAATATTGATGGGAAGGCTAATGTTTTTTAATGGAATTGTTACAGGTCAATGTACCCCCTAATAACCCGGTCAGTTTGCAGTTTCAAAAAAAAAAAAATTAAAGGAGAAAGGTTTTTGTTTCTAAACATCGGGTAATCTTAAAAATGGAAAAATTGTTTTTTTAAATACTTTTTTTATCATTCTGCATCTGTTATCGGTTAAATTTGAAAAAAATAAATTGAAAAATTGAAAAAAAAAATTGTCTGAAAATTTTTCATTTTTTTTTTTGCTTTTCAAATTTAACCGATAACAGATGCAGAATTGTGAAAAAAGTCGGGGAAAAATCCATTTTTCCATTTTTAAAAAGATTACCCGATGTTTAGAAAAACCTTGCTCCATGAATTTTTTTGGAAATTTTGATCAATCGGCCTGGGAGATTCGATGATTTTCGATGATTTCGATGATTTTCGATTATTTTTAAAATCGCGTGGAATCGATTACGATGATCTGGGTATTGACGCTTGAAAAAAAATTCTGCGATATATCCATCCATGTGATATTCGCGACGACCATATCATGGGACCCTTGACCGGACCTCTCTTCACTAGCGCTCGATGTTTTAAGTATGCGCACCAGTGTCGGGGTCAACAAAATTAAGTGAATGGTTCTCTTTCAAATGTTGAAAGTTCGCGGGTTTGAGACAATTATAGGCTTTCCATAAATCGGCTAGATTGGCAAGTAATGGTGTGCAGAAAAGAGTTTTTGGATCAAGTTGGCTCAAGGTTGGCCTTGACCTTCCTCTTCAGATTTTGCAAGGTCTTGCTAACGAGATAGCGATGATCTCCTATTATCCGCGGCTTGGGCCAGGTGACGTAATTTAACCGTAGCCAGTCAACGATGCCGGCGTGCCGGATATTATAATTGGGGCACTCCGGGCAATAAAGATCGAAGTCTCGAAAGCATCCCGAGCACCTTCTAAGCACGTACTCGTGCTCAATGCTGTGTTGATAAATACAGTCGGCGGTGTCGAATCCATCGGCACCGCAATTTTGACAAAATCCGGGCCGATATGGCAGCTTGCAAGCTTTGAATTGGTGTCCTTTCGATTTGGATTTATGTACTTTACGACGTGTTGCTTACCACCAAAGTTGACGAGAGAATTGGCACATTTTCGGAGAGTGTCTTTTATCGACTGTTGCCTGATGGTAAGGCAATCGACGAGGTATAATGGCGGATTTTCACCTTCTGGGTTGACGAGGTGAGACGCGCCCAATTTTTCCAATACTTTGTCGAATGATGGTGCTTTGCCTAGTGGCTTCACTGTCACTGATGGAGCAGTTAGCATCTTCGGATCGTCGGTTCTCCGATTTTCTCTCCCACCGGTTGGCGTCTTGAGAGATGGATGTGTTCCGCTCGGGACGTGGTTGCGTGGCGGTTTTCCGCATGTTTATGATGTTCCTGTTTATGATGAGCCTCATGATGTTTATGTCGCTTCTATTTACATTTGTTCGCGAGACAAAGAGGCTTTGGTCGCTCGGCGAGGCTACACTCACTGTCACCGTACATACAATCTCAAAATTTTTTGAATGGAATTTTCGTAAATTTTAAACGATTTATTTTTGACTTTTAATGTCATATGGATATTGACGCAAAATTTCATAAATTATTTCTCGTTAAATTTTGCACGATTAAATTTTTTGACAATAAACTTGACATTTTAATAATTTAATTAACACAAATTTAATTGACGAGACTTCAATTAACAAGAACAAAAATTTTACAATAAATTTTCCAATCGGGCCCTACTTTGGGCGCCAAATGAGACCAATCTTTATTTCGAGATACGAATAACGTCGACTCCTGCCGCGGCTGTGGTCTGTCGGCTGACAGGGCTCTAATTCTTGGCTAATTTTATTTAATTTATTATATTTAGGCGCCAGTTAGTTTGATAAAACTAACAAAATTATAATTGATATAATAACCGACAAGCAATAAGACAATCACAGGGTGGGTGTGATTGGAGGACCAGGAGATGAGGATAAAGAAGAATGCGAGGAAAGCGTTCGAAGTCAGATTATAAATTTATTTTGTTCGACTTACTTTGTCGTCGAAATAATATCCTTGAAATAATAATCCTTTTGACAATATCCTCGGCGATTCAACCGACTCGCACGAACAATTAATTGACAAAACACACGCCTTATGCGTCTAATTAACAAAATATATATATAGTACGCGACAAAACTCCTCGAGGGCCGACTTCAATAGATAATATTACGATGTACACAGACAAAGGACGTTCGCTCTCCAATATATAGAGATGAAGTGAAGAATTGACGAATTTTAATCGACCGGCTCACCACGAAATCCGTGGCTCACCGGTTAAGTGGGGGGTCGATCTCAATATTTCTCGCCATCCTTGTTACCTTTGACCAGAGAGAGGGTGTGGTTCCGCGCCGTGTCGAATCTTACGTGCAAATCTTATAGTACAGTCTATGACTAATTCTATATTGCCATTCTCGGCCTTAACCGTATTTTGACAATTGCAACGGCGGATCTTTGGACGCTCGAGGAGTCATATCGAGCGTCGATGTCGAGGGGATAGATTTTACTTTCCTGTCACAAGTTTTTAATACATTCTTTTTTCAATCGACCAAAAAAAAAGAATTATGAGACCACCTGTACACATTATTTACGCAGTCCCACTATTTGTTTCTTATTTCACCAAGAAAAATGTGCTGGAAACATTTTAAGTTTACATTGCCATCTTAAGACATTCAACACATTTTTAATAGAAACGATCGAATACAATCGCATCAAATTAAACCTGTCATTGTAGATTAATCGCACAGAGACGGTCCCATATTTTTTCGCTCAAATGATATCAAAGTAGTAAGATTTGTGAGAAAAAGTGATCAGCGAGCAACTGCTCCAAAGGCAAAATCGGAAGGATTTTTTACATCGAATTGTGACAGGGGATGAAAAGTGGATCCACCCCCCGCTCTTGCGAGTGCGAGAAAGATAGCTCGATAAAGGTCATGTAAGAGCGAGAGAGAGAGAGGGACATTAGCCTGGCCTTAAGGGGTGGGAGTAAGGGTTTTTAGCCTCCCCTTAAGGCCAGGCTAAAGACCCTCTCTCTCGCTGTTACAAGTCTCTTTCCCTTGTAACATAGCCCAGTCAAATTTGAAAAAACCGGACAAGTGCGAGTCGGACTGGCCCACCGAGGGTTCCATACTAATTTGTAGGTACCTGTTTAAGCTTGTGCCAATGAAGCCCGTTCATACGATACCCCACATGACACGGTTAACTCAATTCAAAATTTGGACCGCCGTTCCTCACACAAAGACCCTGTTTTTTGTGATTTACATAAAAATATACGGCTTTCCGATTTTTCTCTTCTGAACAAATTAGTAAAAGTTTAAAAAAATCTACAAAAAGATTTGGTCACCCATACAATTATGACCGCGTATACTGTTGCTTAACCTCGATGATTGATTACGTACTTTGAATAAAGACTATATTTTTTATGATTTAATTACAAATGTATAGTTTTCAGATTTTCCCTATACTTGTAGTATAAGATGGTATTACTTACCAAATTTCATAGTTCTAGGTCAACGGAAAATACCCTATAAATTTTGATTCCCTTAAGAGTGTCGAAACATACGTTTTTTGCGGCATAAACCGCCGTATCTTTTTTTCACGTTAACTAAGAAGTTTGATTTTTTCACAGCTTCAAGGGACTGTAGACCTGAGTATATGGTTTTAATTTCAACTCGATACCTCCACGCGTTTCCGAGATAAAGGGTCTTGACAGACAGACAGATGGACGGCCGGACGGACGGACAACAAAGTGATCCTATAAGGGTTCCGTTTTTTTTCCTTTTGAGGTACGGAACCCTAAAAATAAAAAAATTAATCGATAGTGATCTGAATTTTGGTATACATGTTTATTGAGGCTTCCCATTGCAGATACTAAAAGGCCCCCTAGCGGATTGGGTGACGATGTTTTCACCCTGAAAAACCACTGAATCACGGTGATTTTTTACGGTGACAAAGTGCCCACAAAATCACCGAGATCTTGGTGATTTTAAGGTGATTCCAACGTGATTCCACGGTGATTGTCACGGTGATTTTGTGACGGTGACAATCACCGTGAGAATCACCGTGGAATCACCTTAAAATCACCAAAATCTCGGTGATTTTGTGGGCACTTTGTCACCGTCAAAAATCACCGTGATTCAGTGGTGACTTCATCCACTAGGGTCTCCAGTACAAAGGCTTTCCTCACAAATAAAACAATTTAAATCACTTGCCATGTTTTTTGTAAAATGAATAAAGACGCGCAGGGAAGATGTGTGTCGCACAACCTTTCGTCACCAATGAGAGCGAACATCTGCCGCTCGGGGCTCGGGCTCTTTCCTACGAAACGGGCCCTAAACGCGTTCTGACCTGCTAGGGACCCGCCATATAATGTCTCTCCCTTCTTTTTCTCTCTCTTTCTTTCTTTGTTGTTGCACGGAATAAGTTTCAGAAAACATATTTTATCGGTTTACAATGTGCAGAAACAAAAAAGGCAAATCGAGGGCAAAAATATACAAAAATTTGCTATTCAACGACAGATTACAGCTAAAGTATTGGAGATACAAAAAAATGTTAACATGTTATTTTACAGGCAATTTAATATACTATATTTTTCATCTGAACTATTTTTCCATATCAGTGATAGTTGCCGAGATATAGGCAAAAAACTGAAAAAGTGTACCTTTTTTCCAAGATGGCGGCTGGAGCGCAACAGATTTTGGCGGGGACTTTTAGTATGTCCAATGGGAAGCCCCAATAAACATGAATATCAAAATTCAGATCACTACCGATTAATGTTTTCATTTGTCGAAAATTGGTCTAATTTGACTGGACCAAACAGGGAAAAAGGGAAAGCCGGGACGCGGGCTTTGGCCTGACCTTTCAAGTCAACATAACTTGAAAACTCTTTTAACACATTTACCTAGAAGATAAATCGGTGGAATAAAAAATGAATAGCGCGGCCGTCTGCGTAATTAATGTGCGGAGGTGGTATCACTGTTCTTTTTTCCTTTCATTGAGTCGTTTTCGAGAAAAATAAGTTTGAAATTTAAGCTTTATTTCTCTTGCATTCACACATGATCGTGGATTGGTGCATCATCCCGCCTTTCTGCTCTTGTAACAGCCAGAAGGTATTTAGCCTATCCTTAAGCGATCATTTTACCTTAGACGCTCAAAAAAGGCTATTTCTACGAATTTTATTTGAGGTTGCTATTATAGATATTGATATAAAAATTGTCGGGCTTAATGAATACACTCTTAAAAATATATGAAACAATTTTTTTGAATTTATTTTACACAATTTTTATATACATACAAAAATGGTAGGCAAAGGTATCTCTTCAAAAAATAAGTAAGCGACTTACGTTCTCGATTTCTCTGGAATGAACCACCTGAAACAAAAAAATCAAGTAGAATTAGATAAAGTATAATAGTGCGGTCAGTCTGAACTAAAATTTTTACTATTTATCCAAAATTAACAAAATAACGGACTTTTTCGAAAAAAAAGAAACAGGTGATTTTTTTCAGAGATTTTGCAATGAAAAAAATCGTAGAAATTAATATTTTGATAGAACTCTAGGTCCGACCGAACCCATACATACTAGGAATATGTGGTTAATATTTCAAGAGGATCGGTTCAGTAGTATCTGAGAATCTGTCAACGTAAGGCTGAAAAACGTTGTTTCGAGAAAAATGCGTTCAAAGTTTTCCTTTTGAAAAATTGTGAAAAAATCTTACTTATGCACCATACAAAATTCTTTCTGCATGTCCCAGAACTTCATATTCATCCAATTCGGCCTCTCTATGCTTAATTCTGCCCTCCTTAGAAGCCTTGGATGAGCGTCGCGGGTGCTTAAATCATAGTCTTGTTCAAATAGCCATAATTTGAGTACGGTACGAGTAATTTGGCTGATTTTTTTTAAACGAAGCTAAGGGATGATGCTGTTTAGAAAATGCATGACCTCTTACCTGTCGCCGACGGCTAAAGAAGGGAATAATTATTGTTGAAATTGGTATGCAATGCCCCCATCCAAATTCTAACATTAACATGAGCCAACAATTTTAACATAATTTTTGCCCAATTTTTACATTGATGCAGCCGTAAAAAAAGCCGCACACGGTTCCACTTATGAGCGGTTGTTTTTGACGGAAGACGATTTTTGGTTAAACATCAACCCTGTGCGAATTTTTCCGAATGAATATTTAGTATTCAAATTTTTGTAATCTTAATTTTTGAATTTTTGGTGTTATATACATTTTTGTTTTTGGGGGGACAAATAAGTTTTGAGGTTTTTTTTTATAACTTTGAAGCTTTATTCAGAGAAATTGGTACAATGTATTTTATTCAAAGCATTGTCGATAGTTAGCTACGACTTTTCCCCATCTTTCCGGCAGCATACGGATTCTGCATTGAAAAATTCCTCATCTTTTGAGGTGATCCAAGAATCGACCCAATTTTTGGCTTCTTTCATAAGTGAACTGCTGCTCAGCCAGGCCATGGATCGAGTCATCGACCAGAATAAGTGGTAGTCGGAAGAAGGAATGTCTGGTGAATAAATACGGCGGGTGGAGTGGAATGACATCCCATTGGAGCACCTTTCAAGTTTCCTTGTCGACTTTTTCAACATGTGGCCAAGCGTTGTCGTGCTGAACGATCACTTTATCATGTCTTTTGGCATATTGAGGGCGTTTGAGGTTAAATGCTTGCCTCAATTGCATCAATTGTTGTTGGTAACGTTTCCGAGTAAATGTTTCGTTAGGTAGCTCATAGTAGATCACTCCGAGCTGGTCCCACCAGATGCACAGCATTAGCTTCTTGTAATGAATATTCGGTTTGCCCGTTGAACTTAATGCATGGCCGGGCTTACCCCACGATTTTCTGCGCTTTGGGTTATCGTAGTGGATCCACTTTTCGTCCCTTGACACTATTCGATGTAAAAAATCCTTGCGATTTTGCCTTTGGAGCAGTTGTTCACCCATGAAAAAACGGCCTCGGCGTCTCTTGGCTTGAATTCATAGGGAATCCAATATCCTTGTTTTTGCACCATACACATGGCCTTGAGACGGTTTGGAAGCGCTCGTTGAGTCACTCCCAAAGTTTTAGCGAGCTTCTCTTTCGTTTGGCATGAATCTTGGTTCAATAACGCCTCCAACTCAGCGTCTTCAAACATTACTTACCTCCCTTCGCGTTTTTTGTCGCTGGGATAAAAGTCGCCACTTTTAAAATGCTAGAACCAGTACTCACATTTTTTTTTATGGAGCATGTCCCGTTTTGCTCAAAACATTACATGTAAAGGTTCCATGTAAGAATAGAGATCTACATATAGCTTCGGATATGGTGCATTTACAATAAAAGCAGCTGCTTGAATCTTACCCGGGAAAAAAAATCATATATGATCATATATAATCATATATGACTTGGTCATGCATGATCCTGAACGAAATTTTTCTCTATATGATCATATATGATCATACATGATAGTATATAATCATATATGATCATATATCATCATGTATGACTTGTCATACATGATCCTGAACGAAATTTGGCTCTATATAATCATATATAGTAATATATAGCCATATATGATCATATGTAATCATATATGATTATATATACCCATATACTATTGCATATATTATATAGACAAGTCTGAAAATAAAATTAGATACTCTTGGAAAGGTTTTCTGAGTATGCGGCGTACGTCGACTTTTGTTTGTATATTTGTATATATATATTACACACATAAATATATTTATAAATATTTGTACATTTGCATCGTCTGTGTATATATATATACAGACGATGCAAATGTACAAATACTTCGTTTATAATATAATACATGTGTAAAATATTATTATTATTATACGTAGAAGTACAATATATGCTGGTAAATAAATATAATATTCAACAAAATATATATGATGGTTATTTTGTGAATAATTACGATTACATACATGATTATATATGATTATATATGATCATTCATGATGTCATCTTAAGGCATATATAATCAAATATGATTCATATATGATCATATATGATTACATATGATTATATATGATTTTTTTCCCCGGGTAATAAGATTTTAACAATATATTTTTGAATACAGAAATATTCGAAAATGTACCCAAAAAATTGTTTTCGCGAAATGATCAAACTGCCATTATCCCTTCACGGCTGTCTGTCTTGAGTCACGTTCAGGTCCTGATCGTTTAGGTCTCTCTGTATTATATAAATATTTCGCCGCCGCCGCCGTGTACAGGAATCAATCAATCATACGAGATGGGGTCTGGGGGGGGAGGGTGTTGAGGTTTGGGGTGGAAGAGGGTAGGGTTAGGGAGAAGGTGGGGAGGGTAAGGTTGGGAAGAGGGCGGGGGAGGGTAGGGTTGGGGTTTTGGGGTTGCAGGGCAGTTAGAGTGGCAGAGGGGAATAACTTGGCAGCACGAACCCGTATTATATATTTGGGGCATTCCAAGTGAAATTGTGGAGTCATTTCCCTCGGGTCAACAGATCCTTGCATAACTTTTTTTTCGTATTGATTCCACTTCAAAAACACCCTAATTTTTTTTCAAGAATTTTCTTGCCACTTCTTCAGGTGGCAAGACGATCGTCTTTGTGTAAAAAAAGGATAACTGAAAAAACACCATTTTTTAAATTCTGCAATTTTTTCTATAGATTCTGGGTCATAAATAAGTAGTATCTATCATGCATAGAAAGTGGGATGCAGCTGCCTCATATTTTTTTACCACCTTTTTAAAATAGTTCCTGAAATAAAATTAAAAAATTAATTCCGAATATTCCTTACAGGAGTAAAAAAAAAGGAAAAGTAAAACATGACCAGGAAAATTATGATATATTGCATATTTTCCAAAACATAAAAATTTTCCAAGTCATGTTTTACTTCTCTTTTTTTTGTACTCCTGTAAGGAATATTAGGAATTAATTTTTTAGTTTTATTTTAGAAACTGTAAAAAAAAGTTATACAAAAAATATAAGACAGCCGCATCCCACTTTCTTATCATGATAGATATTACTTATTTATGACCCAGAATCTGTAGAAAAAATTGCAGAATTTCAAAAATGGTATTTTTCATTTATCCTTTTTTTACACAAAAACGATCGTCACGACACCTGGAGGAGTGGCGAGGAAATGCTTTAAAAAAATTAGGCTGTTTTTGAAGTGGAATCAATGGGAAAAAAAGTTATCCAAGGATCTGATGACCCCACGATTTTACTGGGAATGCCCCATAAATATATAAATACATTTGGGTTTAGGGTTAGGTGTTGGTTGAGGAGATAGATGGGGTTGGGGGAGGAGTTGATGACTTGCGATGCGAGGGCGCGTAGTGCTTAAGCGGAATGAGCCCTTAGTATATATAATTCATCATTCTCAAAACATCCTTAGCAATTTTTATTTTTGTCCCTAAACCAATTAAGCGAATATAATATTTTCATCAGAATCTTTTATCCCCATTCGAGCATTAATAGAGCATTATCTTTGTTAAGATTCGAGAGATGTCAATACTGTTTTCATAATATTCAGCAGTCGTACAATAAAATCCCCGTGTTACAGATTCTGTATCACTGCCAGTGTCTCGGTATTTTTCAATATCTCGGAACGCTGATTATTCAACTTACTAGTATTTGCCGAGATTGATAGACTGCTTCTTCATCGCGGTGTACCTGACGTAAATTATGGCAAAGGACAATCTTACCGCTGTACTCTATGGAATTAACGACTTACGTTTGGTAAGTCCATAGAAGTCGATTTTGTTTTCATCAAGTTATTTAATTTCAAAAATCATTCGACGACGAAAACGCAGATTCTGTTACGTAATTGTTGAATTTTCTTGTATGATGGTTTCCGTACTCTGGAGACTTTCTCGTTGCACCATCGTACTGCAACATCGTTGGCTTACGCACGAATTGTTTCTTATTTTTCTTGTCTTGTTTCGTTTCAGGAGCAAACTCCTATCGAAGAGCCCAATGAAGATGGTGGGTTTATTTTGAAAGTTACATTTTCCGATTTTGGTAACATAGTTTTTGAGATCGCTTAATTCGAAAAAGTACAGTGGACCCTCGATATAATAAACACGCGGGGGGTGTTGTTTCTTATTGCGAGAGGCATATTTAGATATATTGCTTTGAATGCGACACGTTTGGAACAGAGTCGTATGTAAAAATTTTCCGGGCCCCAAATAATACAATGTAAACACCGCGCATACCCTGCACCACAAACAATGTACAGTACACGCAAAAATTAAGGGAGTAAGAAAAGTTTCCACATTTTTCGGTATCTTCCATCAGGCTGTATTTCAGTCGAAAATGGTCGTATCGTGTTCATTAAAATAGGATTTTGAAGCTCCAAGATTCTAGTTTTCAGGACTTCTGGTCAAAAAATTTAAGGAGCTACGGTTCTTTCGAGACTTGAATCAATCGGTCCGGAAAAACCGTTCAATTAATCGTTCTGCAAATTTACAAGGTTATTGGAGGTACATCGAGCTGTTAAAATTCCTTAAAACTTTAGCCTTTCCATCAATATTAGCAAAGCTGCAGTCGATCTACCAAGGTAAAGGGAAGAGTAACTTTTTTGTACTTTTTCAACTGAATATTGAGGCTAGAAAAAAAAATTTCCCAAAACTCTTAAAGGAATCTTGTAGGAAATTTATTCCAGTTTCCGAAACTACCCAATTAATTTCTGTATGGCCATTGGTTGCTGAGATATCAAGTGGCTAAAGACAAAAGAATCCTTTTTCATTCAAAGTCAGATATCCCCGCGAGAATCAACATAGAAAAGAGGAAATTAAAGCTGGATAAACAGGCTACCTGGTCCATGTATTGGTTTAGCTGGCAATTTTTTCCAAGCCCGTGGATCAAAAATAAAAAGGCGAAAAATTCGAAAACATTTTCGTTTGCGCCATTTCTTAAGATTTCGTAAGAACCGTAGGGGTGGCTCCCGACGACGCGTACTTTGCGTATCGCGTGACTTGCGTTGGCCAATCATGTGTCGCCGTATAAGCTTTCCGGTCGATAATAGAACGGAATTACGGTTCGCCGATTGGTAGCGCAAGTTACGCGATACGCAAAGTACGCGCCGTCGGGAGCCACCCTAAAGTAAACGGCCCAGTAAGAGATACTGTCCCAGATTGTGACGTCGACGGCTCAATTTTGATTGCCATAAATACAGTTTTTATCGAGCAATAATCTGATTACCGGCTAATTAAAGAAAATTTTTCACTTCTAATTATTGGAGAGATACACCTTTTAGAATTAAATATTTAAAATAGAAATGGACCAGTGAGTAGTACGTCACGCGTCTCAGTCGCTCCGCAGCGGCAGTCCTAGACGAAACCCACAAGCTACGACAAGCAACATATTGTGAATTTTGTTCGTCATGCAAGTATAAAACGATATAAGAATGGTATCGACGAGATAATAAATAATTTAACTTTTGGTTAGGCATTTATTTTAATTCGCGGTGTCAATAACTGGGTCATATAATTGAGGTTGTGCCCCTGTTGTTGTGCTTCGATTTGTCACCTGTTGTATCGAACAATTTTCGTTGCTTATTTATTCTAATTTGCTGTGAAAAAAACAATTTAAGAAAAGAATGTTAGTTTTTATGAACGGAAGAAATGGAAAAAGAAATACAATAATGAAACTATTATCATTTGTGAAATTTCTTGAAGATTCACGGAGAGAAATAGTTTTGCTACGACAGCACACGGCATGCTAAAATAGTGACAGCAAAAGTAATTTGCTGCGGTTACAAAAATCATTTGTTATGTCAGCAAATTGATTTGCTCTTCTAGCAAATTATATTCTCTTCGTGCATATCGCTTTGCTGCCATAACAAATGATTTTTGTAACCGCAGCAAATTATTTTTGCTGTCACTACCCTAGCGGATCGCGGGAATCGAGAGCTTCGGTTCCTTTGGTGTCCGCTGGGAACCGAAAAGGAACCGAGAGGGAACTGGCGGGCTGTTGGTGTCTTTCTGTTCTTTTTTGGTTCCTTTTAGGTTCCTTTTCGGTTCCTTTTGAGTTTTTTTTATATCTGCAGATTCGTGCTGATAATCATATACACTATTTTATTCGATATCGGTAAATCAGAAATTTCATGGTATCATAAAAAAATTGTTCCGGAACAAGTCACACAAACATCTAGTGCTGAAAAAACTCATTCAGCCCATCTTTCCGCGAGTGTGTGTGAGTGCAAGAGATATAGAGCTAACATTTTCAACACATTTTTCTCGAAAACGACTGTAGAAAGTAAAAAAAGAATAGTTGTGCCACCTGCACACATTAATTATGCAGACGCACAGTGGCCCCAAATCCCAAAAAGCTGGCCAAAAGTCGAAAATGTATTCAATTCGGGTGAAAGTCTGTACTGCGGGGTTTCCGGGGTCGCTGACTACGAATATGAAGTCAAAACTTAGCAAAACAAAATGGCGGATCCAATATGGCGGAAAATTTCGTCAAAAACGGATTCAATTCGGGTGAATGTCTGTACTCCGGGGTTTTCTGGGTCGCTGACTACGATTATGAAGTCAAAATTTAGCAAAACAAAATGGCGGGAAAATTCGTCAAAAACGTATTCAATTTGGGTGACATTTGAAGACTTGAAGACTTGGGAAGAAGAGGATTGGAATACAGTCATTATAATCATTATTACAATGACAATAAACATTCATAATATATTTATTTCATTCTTTTATTTCCAATCGATATAATTTTAGCTTTTTTTACAATTAATCACTGTCCTGTGAACTGTCATCATCGTCACATGTATCGCTCGTATCATCAGAAAAAATCTGCCTTGATTCTGGAACTGAAGGTGGAATCAATAGTTCAACCACGTATGGGGATAACGATCTTAGTTTCTTCGAAGGAAGTTTTCGCAAACTGGATATTACTGGATCTGATATTACTAAACATCTGCAAAAAATGTCTTCCATGTTTTTGATGCGGTTACATTTTCGTGAAAAATCTTCTCGAAATCTTTTAATGTACTTATTGCATGATTCCTGAGCTTCTTCAGACATTTGTCCGATAGGAAGTAACGAATCTATCATTGTCAACACAAGTTTGAAATTGATGTTAATTTTTTTGCCGCCAATTACAGTTTGAAAGGGCACGAGGTTTCTCTCTTGCGCTTGGATACAATCAACTTCTGCCCTAGTTGCTTCGGCAGTTTCATGAAAGAATTCAATTTCAATTGGGCGATAAAATCTTGGTGACGAAGGACGAGGATTTTTCCAAATAATCACGTGCGGATTGACTTTATCAAAGATTTGCAAGGGAACAAGTGAAATAAAGAAAATGTTGGCATCTGATTTATTGCCGTCTCCATCGTTAAATTTTTGTTTGTAAGTACTTTGACCAGAAGTTCCATCGCATCCCCACTTGCATATCAATTCTAAATTACCAACTTTGTTTTCAGGAAGACTTCAAATAACGTCCGATTGTACCGTTAATATTCTTTCAGCTGTATGATTTAGCAATGCTTGAAGTCCAACTGTGGCTCCACTTTCAGTTACAGAAATTTCTGACTTTGCAGGGTAACACTTTTTTTTAGAATTCAATACACATTTATAAGGCGGGTATAATTTACAATTTTTTTTCAAGCTTATAGAACGTAGTAATTGGTATTGACTTTTGGTCATTTTACGTTCTACCACAAGTGATAATGCTTCGTTGCCTGACAGTACATCTTCTGAAACGCGTTCCATAGACTTACGGTACTGTGATGCTTTTGATGGACTGCCTTCTGTGACATCCCTAATTACCTTTGAAGCTTGTAAATCTCCAGAAGCCCGGAGACCCATTTGTGTAGCGTAGGCCAATTCGTGGACGGTATGTTCTTTTCGAACCTTTTCCGTCTTCCTACGTTTTGACCGATCACTTAAATCGCCCCAGCTTGTGGAAGGACGGCTCATTGTGCTTTCCGTAGAAGGATGCCCCATTGTGTTTTCCGTAGAAGGACGCTTCATTGTGTTTTCCGTGGAAGTCTTCAAACGTTCCTTTTCAATCGTGAAAGACACAGGAACGTTGAGCCACTCATCGAATTTATTGAAGAATTTGGTTTCGTCCCTCCTCGCTTCTTACCACCTCTTTTTGAAATTCGATACCAATCTACCCATGACATCTTTCAGATTTTTCGACAAAATGTATGGATGCTTCAATTGTTTTGACACCTCCATTTCAACAATGTCAGTGACAATGTTGATATTTTCTTTTAATACCGATTTCACAAGTATGTAAATTTCCTTTCTCGTGAAAGAAATTTCGTCGGTATTATCCAGAGGATCTGTAGGAAATGCAAAATAACATTAATAGAAGAATTATCTTTATCAATTTCCTATGAACAATATTTCAGACGCGAAAATTACAAAAAACTGCAGAAAGCATTTTTGCCTCCACTATTGAATTTTTAGTGCGACAAAATTTCGACTAGTGTAGCACACTTTTGAGTGAGAGTGTATATTCAAAAAACGAGGATAAAAATTTTCATAAACTTCTACAATTATATCTTCTACTGTGGGGAATATATGTGCCAAGTTTTAAATTTTTATATGAGTATTGACTAAGTTGAAAAAATGTTCAAATTGTTGACCGTGTAAAATACACGTATATGCCATTCAAAACTTTTACTGCCGGGGGGGGGGGGCATAAAAATTACACTCAAAACCGGAGGAGCAGCTACGAGCAGCTAATTTTTGGATATGTTTTGAAGAAAGGTCTAAGTAACAATTTCAATTTAGTTTAAGAGCGGGGGTCGATAGGGGTTGTGACTTATTGCTTTTTCTAACACGACTTTTCAGAACATAACCAAGACAAATACCACTACTTTCATTAATGACTTACAATTTCATACATCGTTAACGAGAATTTTGAGCAACACACTCAAATTGTACTTACTTTCTGGAGAAGAATCCATTTTGTAAAATCCAAATCCGTTAACTTTTCACTCTTCCAGACGCGTCGAAACTTTCGTCTTATTTCTCCGCGCGACGAGCAAGCAATGCGGTCGGCTCGACGCTCACGAATAAAATGGATTCCTGAGCCAGGTATGGACGCTCCCCTTTTCTTAACGGTCATAATACATACTAGAGGTACCACTACAACTATTCCAACCATTGAAAGTCCCTAGAAAAAAATATTTTTTTTGACTGCAACTGCAATTACCGCAATATGATGGTCCCACTGCCGTCCCGGGATGTCTTTGGGATGTCTTCGGAACGTCTCTTGGACTGCCAACACAGCAGTGGAGAATTATTTTCATTTCAATTTAATATTAATTAATTTCAATTAATTAATTAAATTTCAATAAAATGGGTACAGTACAGAGGGAGACAGCAAAAACTCCTTGTAATATGGCCTCTCATGAGGTCTGACTCCTTTCGGTGTCAAATGTCCGTGTTCACGCTCGGCTATATAAGCATTCTATTTGCATGATCCGTATGTGAGAGCCTTTGCCATCTCGCGGCGGGTCTGGAACTAACGCCGTGGAATGGCTGACCTCCTATAGACATCTCTAAGAGGCCAGCTTTTGGCGATTTGGGACCACGGTGAGACGGCCTCACTATTTATTTTTCGTTCCATCGCGTCATCTTCAGTCATCTCCGAGGAAAATGTGTTACAAGAATTTTGAGGTTATGTCGATTTTTAATACAAAAATCACACCTCAAGACATTCAACACAATTTTTTTTGCATCGGTGGAGCGCAATATTACCAAATTGAGCCTGTCGTAAAATAATAGCACCGAGACGGCGCCATCGTTCTTTTTTTATTCGATTTAGTCGTTTTCGAGATAATGTGTTGAAAGGTTTGAGGTGGCAGTGTTAGTCGGATTCACATCACGGATCAGTTTTTTTCACGAATCTCACTATACTTTGAAATTACTTGAGCCTAATAAAATGGGACCGTCTCGGTGTCGCATTAATCTACAATGTCTGGTTAAATTTGAAGAAATGGTGTTTGGCCCTTTCCAATAAAAATGTGTTGAGTGTCTTGAGGTGTGAATACAACCTCAAAATGTCTACATAACCTCAAAACATTTTGAACACATATTTCTTGATGGTGGTGGTTCCTTGATGGTGAAATAAAAAACAAGCTGTTGGGCCGCTTGCGTAACTAATGTATGCAGGTGGTCTCATAATTTTTTTTTGATTGGTTGTGTCGTTTTCGAGAATAATGTGTTGGAAATTTTAATTCTGTCTCTTTCGCACTAAAAATCGCGGAATGGCGGGGGAGCGGGGGTTGACGCTACCCTTAAGCAATGCTAATTTCTCGAATATTAACCCCAATGACTGATTACGAATGATACTTCACTATTTCAGTTCATTTTAAAAATTTACGATGTGTGGCAACATAATTTTCTCATTTTTCAAGTGATCTATGTTACCGACTGTAGAAATTGTGAATTTGATCTCGGTTCCTTTTCGGTTCCCGGCGGACACGAAAGGAACCATATTTGTTGGTTCTTTCTCGGTTCCTTTTCGGTTCCCGCGACCCGTCAGGGTATGTAAGCATGCCGGGTGCTGTCGTAGCAAAACTATTTCTCTCCGTGTTAGTGTCAGTAACTGGTGACGCGCAGGTGTCATGAGCTGCACCACGAGTGTTATAAATCGGTACAACGCAGAGGTCACAAACTAGGATATGGGCGTGTCTCCAGTGTCAAGAACCGTGATAGCAGAGACTATTAAAACAATGATTTTATTAACCCCTTGACTGGTGAGCCCGCCATATGGCGGGCTGTCGGAAAAAATGCGTTATATATGAAATTTCTTAGAATTTCACAACTTGAATCCGTACTCGGGGGTTCTCGGGATCGCTGATTACTAATCTGCACTCAAAATTTAGAAATTCAAGATGGCGGATCCAATATGGCGGACCGAAAATGCAATAAGTCATTTGACGAGGGTGGACGATGGTACTCGGCGGTTTTTGAGGTCCCTGATTACGAATCTGAACTTGAAAGTTCCAAATTGCGGATCCAATATGGCCGACCAAAAATGCAAAAAGTCGTTTGATGTGAGCAAAAATTGGTGCTCGTGGTTTTTCGAGGTCCCTGATTACGAATTTGCACTCAATTTAGAAATTGAATACATATTTATTTCTCATTCGCTCTCGTCAAACGACTTTTTGCATTCTTCGTCCACCATCTTGAATTTCTAAATTTGGAGTACAGATTCGTAATCAGCGACCCCGAAAACCCCGGGGTACCAAATTTCGAGGTTGAGACACTGTTGAAAAAATTTATTTGATCCAAATAAACGAAATTACTTGAGTGACATTTACTTGAGACAAATCGTTTTTTCTTTGCATTAAATAAAAACAGAAGTTGCGCTCAGTAAGTCATTTTCTTGGTAGCAGTTGTTTGGTCAAATCAATCTAATTCATTGACACTAGTTACAGTTATTTTATTCAAATGCAGGTTTTCTACGAACAGCAAGCCACAAATATTAGATGGAAATAATTAATATTTTTTATCGAAATACTTTATTTGATCAACACCAAACGGAGTTATTAGTTGCGTATATGTCATATTTTCAATTGGATAAGCCAAAAATACTGTAAGCAAGTAATTTACATTTTTTACATCAATTGTGTTTTTCTTTGGTACAAGAAAATATACCCAGATGCAAAGACTTGGTATCCTGGGATAACAAAAATAAATTACTTGATTCAACTACTTCGGATGATCCATCGGAACATTCTGTTTTATCAAGCCAAATAAAAATCATTTAATACTAAAATGGGATTTTTTCCTTTTTAATATTAATATTATTTATCTGAAATGATTATTTTATGTGAGCATCATATTTTATTCATTTAACACAAATTCAAGTTATTAGCTGTGTATATGGAAAATTTGTGAGTGAATTAACCAAAACTTTTTACGCAAGTAATTTAAGTTTTTCATCTTACCGTGTATTTTTCCGGTACAAGAAAAAATTATATTATATTATGACACGGTATTCTAAAATCGAAAATAAAGATGATTCTTCTGTGGCTTCTGCGCAGAACGGGTTACGTCCATTTTTTCGAAAAATGAGTTAACGACTAAAATCAATCAATTTATACTTTTCGTTCTTTTTTAGTCATTTTATTTCAACATTTTTCTTTCTAAAAATCCCACACAACAAAAATACGTCCCAAGTACGTCTTTCGGACATCACGTCAATTGTCCCGTGATGGTAATGGGATGGTCCCATGGGATTCCCATGGGCTCTGAAATGTCCGCAGTGATTACCGCAATATGATGGTCCTACTGCCGTCCCGGGATGTCTTTGGGATGTCTTTGGGACGTCTCTTGGACTGCCAACACAGCAGTGGATAATTATTTTTATTTCAATTTAATATTAATTAATTTCAATTAATTAATAAAATTTCAATAAAATGGGTACAGTACAGAGGGAGACAGCAAAAACTCCTTGTAATATGGCCTCTTATGAGGTCTGACTCCTTTCGGTGTCAAATGTCCGTGTTCACGCTCGGCTATATAAGCATTCTATTTGCATGATCCGTATGTGAGAGCCTTTGCCATCTCGCGGCGAGTCTGGAACTAACGCCGTGGAATGGCTGACCTCCTATAGACATCTCTAAGAGAGTCCGCTGGGATCGTCTACACACGGTTACGGCAGGATATCCTCAAGACATCCCATATTAATCTCGCGTAGAACAATGTCTTACCGGTACCTCCCAGAGACATCTCTAAGAGAATACTCTCGGATCATCAAAACATGGTTACGATAGGATATCCTCAAGACATCCTATATTAATCTCCAGTAGACCAATGTCCTACTAGCACCTCCCACAGACATCTACAAGATAGTGCGGTACGATCGTCTACACGCGGTCACGGCAGGATCCTAGAGACATCCTATATTAATCTCGGGTAGAACAATGTCCTACCAGTACCTCCCGCAGACGTCTATAATAGAGTGCGTTGGGACCGTCCAATTACGGTTGCGACAGGATATCCTCAAGATCTCCTATATTAATCTCGGGTAGAACGGAATCCTACCGGTACCTCTCAGAGACATCTCTAATAGAGTGCGCTGGAATCGTCCAAATACGGTTGCAACAGGATGTCCTCAAGACATCCTATATTAATCTCGAGTAGACCAATGTCTCACTAGTACCTCCCATAGACATCTACAAGACAGTGCGGTACGATCGTCTACACACGGTAACGGCAGGATATCCACAAGACATCCCATATTAATCTCGGGTGGAACAATGTCCTACCGGTACCTCCCAGATACATCTATAAGAAAGTGCACTGGGATGGTCTAAACACGGTTGCGACAGGATATCCTCAAGATATCCTATATTAATCTCGAGTAGACCGATGTCTTACTAGTACCTCCCACAGACATCTACAAGTGAGTGCGGTACGATCGTCCACATACGGTGATGGCAGGATATCCTCAAGACATCCTATATTAATCTCGGGTGGAACAATGTCCTACCACTACCTCCCACAGACGTCTATAAGAGAGTGCGTTGGGATCGTCTAATTACGGTTGCGACAGGATATCCTCAAGACATCTACCGGGTGTATAAGTATGAAACCGGAATTTGCCCATAGGTGGCGCTAGATGTCGATGCAGTTACCGACACATCACGTCAGCGGTGTCTTGTTATTGTATTGATATCCGACAAAGATTTCCAACTCACAATAATACGAGTTTCATTCAGTAGCATTAGTTTATTAGAGATAAACATGTCGAGTTTTGTGCCAACAAATTACGATTTGCGGACAGCCCTACTTTTCTGTTTTCATCTGAAGAAAACCGCAGCCGAATCGCATCGAATGCTTCTGGAGGCGTTTGGTGAGCATGCTCTCGGTAAAACACAGTGTTTCGAGTGGTTTAAACGGTTCAAAAGTGGCGATTTTGACGTGAGGAACGAAGAACGTGGAAGACCACCGAAAAAGTTTGAAGACGCTGACCTGCAAGCCTTGTTGGACGAAGACGACGCTCAAACACAACAACAACTGGCGGATCAGTTAAAGGTGACCCGAGAAGCCATCTCCCTTCGGTTAAAAGCCATGGGAAAGATACAAAAGGTGGGGAAATGGGTTCCACATGAACTCAACGAAAGACAGCAAGAAAACCGCAAAACATCATGCAAAATGCTGCTCGCCAGGTTCAAAAGAAAGTCATTTCTCCATTGAATTGTGACTGGCGATGAAAAGTGGATATATTTCGAGAATCCTAAGCGCAAAAAGTCATGGGTTACTCCGGGTGAACCATCAACATCGACGGCAAGACCAAACCGCTACGGACGAAAGACAATGCTGTGTGTTTGGTGGGATCAGAAGGGCGTAATCTACTACGAGCTGCTGAAATCTGGGGAAACTGTCAATACTCAACGCTACCGACAACAAATGACCGATTTGGATCGAGTTTTGCGTGAAAAATGACCAGAATACCAACAAAGACAACACAAGGTGATTTTGCTGCATGACAATGCACCAGCACACAAAGCAAAACAGGTCCAGAAAACGATAGAGTCGTTCCGTTGGGAGATGCCCCATCCGATTACTACTTGTTTGCATCGATGGGACACGCACTTGCTGAGCAGCGCTTTACTTCTTACGAAGATGTACGAAAATGGCTCGATGAATGGTTTGCCTCAAAAGAGCAACAGTTCTTTTGGCGCGGAATCCACAAATTGCCAGAAAGATGGGAAAAATGTATAGATAGCGACGGACAATACTTTGAATAAGTTACTTTGTATCATATCATTACAATAAACGTGTTTTTTCTGTACAAAAAATCCGGTTTCATACTTACACACCTGGTAATATTAATCCGGGTAGAACAATATCTCACTGGTTCCTCCCATAGACGTTCATAAGATGTACTATCTTGGTAGGACACGAATGGGACTATCTTGGGATGGTCCCGGGATCAATTTTTCTGTGTGGGATTGTTTATTTGTTTAAACAATCTGTTATCGTTTATTTGTTTAAGCAATTTGTTATTGCTTATTTGTTTAAACAATTTGTTATTGCTTATTTGCTTAAACAATTTGTTATCGCTTGTTTTTTAAACAATTCGTCATTGTTTTTTTAACAATTTGTTGAAATAATTTTTTAAACAATTGATTAAAACTGTCGTTTTAATCAATAACAAATTACTAAAACTACAAAGAATTGGTGAAATTATAACCATTGTTCAAATGCATCGTTTTTTTTATTAAAATTTTTTTATTTTTTTCTCATTTTATTTAAACATTTTACTCTCCAAAAATTGTTTATTCGTTTAACCAACTTGTAATTGTTTATTTGTTTAAACAATTTGTTATGGTTTATTTGTTTAAACAATTTGTTATTGTTTATTTGTTTTAAGAATATGTTATTATTTATTTGTTTAAACAATTTGTTATTGTGTATTTGTTTGAACAATTTATTATTGATTAAAACGAAAGTTTTAATCAACAGCAATCTGATGATTTTGCATTTTTTGTATGTACGATATATACGAATTATAGCGAGCAGAGTGTTCATGAAAAAAAGGTATTCATACACAAAATCAATTTTCCCTCGCCGGATAAAATTCGAATCTTCATAACCCTTAACTTTTTTCAAGTGCATAGTAGTAGTCGATAGCATAATAGGTAGCATGTTAGGTAATTAGGTACGATAGGCAGGGTCGAGGGTTCGATTCCCGGTCGGACAGAAAAATTAGATCGGAGAATTGGGGCAGATTTTTCATTTTTTTCTATTTATTACTTTTTGGGGCCGGTAAACTATGCATATTAAATTATTTTGCAAGGGCTATATATTTTTTATAACATATTTAGGGACAAATATTCAATACGCATTTTATTGGATCGATCATTTTCTCTGTTGATTGGACTAATTACCGGTTAGATACAACTATCTATATCAGTTAATGCGAAATATCATAATATTGATCTAAAACAATATGTAATTCGACCAATAGATTTGGATTTGGAAGAAACTGATGGGATGTTCCATTTAAATGACCAGTTTCCAGATCAGAGAAAGTATTTTCTAACTCCTATGGAAATATAGACGGCACCAAAAAAGTCGGAAGTTTTATTAAAATTTTGATTTACTTGGCTGAAGTAAATCGGTTTGATATTTCAGTCGCCCGTACACTCCCGTATAATTACTGTGCATTGTTTTAAAAGATTTCATATTTGATCTTATTGAACAAAGATATTTCTATCAAAAATGTATTTACTTTATCCCAATAACGAATTGGCGGATTATATACAAATAATTTATTTACTTGCATCAAATAAATTTTATTTGTTTCAAATAAATTTTTTTAACAGTGTAGTAAGAAAAAAATTGTCTTTCAGTGAAGGGGTTAATAAATTTAGATTTTTTCACTTTCACAATTGGTGAATCTCGTTCGGGGGGCTTAAAGCACATGTTGAAACCTTTAGTTTTCGGTTAGGCTATATCTTGCATGAATAAATAGCAGAAATCTGACACCGCGGCTCTAAAAGTGTCACTAACTGGGCCGTTTACCTCACCTCCTAAAAATTGTTGACCAAAAGATCTGAAAACTAGAATCTTGGAGCTTCGAAATCCTTTTTTTATAACTTCGATACGATCATTTTTCACTGAAATCCAGCCTGTCGGAAATCACTGAAAAATTTAGAAATTTTTCTTGCTCCCTTCATTTTAGCGAGTAGCGTAAACAACACGCGTACGCTCCTGGGTTTTTCTCGGACCGGAGCGCGTTGAGTTCCGGCCGTAAGATTTGTTTCTTATCTCGAGAGTTGTTATATCGAAAGTCCAGTGTATCAGAATTTGAAATTAAAAAGCTCGTAAATCGCATTTTTAGTCACGGTCACGGATTTATAATAGTTCTGCACGCAGAGTCTTTCTCCAAACCGTGTACTTCGAAAATTACGTAATTCACGTAACCAATTGCGGCGTTCTATTCGTCACGCGCAAATTAGTGCAAAATTGATTTGATCGTCGGACCGGTTGCACAAGTACGTGATACGCGAAGCACGCGGTATGGGGGATCACTCTGATGACATGACATTTTCGCGCGCACATATGTGTCTCATAGGCCCTGTTAACATAGACGTAGATTGATTAAAAGTTCATCGTGAGTGTGAGAAAGAGACCGAGAGGTACGCTCTGATGTATCCCTTGCGTTCATGTTGAACTCAATTGAATCGTTATTGACTTGATAGTATTTGGCTTAAAACAAAAGAAAGAAGTAAGAAAAAGATGAACAAGAAGAAGAATATATACTTGCTCCTCTATAAGATATACAATCTCAAGCCTTTATTTGAATTTTTAGATTTTCAAAATTTAATGCGACCAAAACTCATCGTTTTTGGCCAAGGCTTGTCAAAGCAGAATAAACCCCACGACCTCTCTCTCGCTCCCCGCTCTTCACGATCGGTAATACCAACCGTTTATATTCATAATCATCTTACATCACCATATATCTATGGCGAATCTAGGAAAAAATAGCCCAGGAAAAAATAGCTTAAAAAAATAGGTTAAGAAAAAATAGCCCGCGAAAAAAATAGCCCAGGAAAAATTATCCCAGGAAACAACAGCCCATGGAAAAAATAGCCCACGGAAAGGATAGCCCAGAAAAAATTAGCCCAAGAAAAAACAGCCCACGGAAAAAATAGCCCACGATAAATCATTGCCGCTAAAAATTCAATAGGATTTTGATAACTGTTTATTAAATATTAACTCAAAAAAACGACAGAAACTCTGCAACGGGGATATCTATTCTAGTAGCCAAATTCAATTCCTTTTTTTTGTATCAAACCCAAAAAAATGACAGAAACTCTGCAACGAGGATATCCATTCTAGTAGCCAAATTCAATTTCCTTTTTTTCATCAAACCCAAAAAAACGACAAAAGCCCTGCGGGGATATCTATTCTAGTAGCAAAATTGAATTTCTTTTTTTTTATTAAACCCAAAAAACGACAGAAACTCTGCAACGGGGATATTTATTCTAGTAGCCAAATTTAATTTTTTTTTATCAAACCCAAAAAAACGACAGAAACTCTGCAACGGGGATATCTATTCTTGTAGTCAAATTCAATTTCTTTTTTTTTATCAAACCCAAAAAAACTACAAAAACTCTGCAACGGGACCCGCCCCTTCACCCCGCCGGGGGCTACCGCCCTCCGGCCCTGCGTGCGTCGCACACACCTCTAATCATCACATAAAGCGGAAGCCCAAACAGCATGTTACTTGCCCTGAGAAATTTTTTCCTCAGGCTATTTTTTCCTGGGCTATTTTTTCCGTGGGCTGCTATTTCCTGGGCTAATTTTTTCTGGGCTATTTTTTCCGCGGGCTATTTTTTCTTGGTCTATTTTTTCAAGCTATTTTTTCTGCCATCCATTTATGGCATTGCCTCGCACTTAATTAATATAACTACTATCACCTAATCATCTCATTACTCTATCACCTTATTAGCATCTCTTAAAATCTTTCAACGATCTTTATTCTCTATAACTTATGTAATCATTGGGAGTGGGTAAGTGAATGGTTCTGATTTCTCACTGCTTTCGACGTACCTCAGTATATGCACGTGGAGTTCAGGTGTTCGATTCTGTACTTGACGCAATGAAGCGACGCAACCAAGCGACGCAACGCAGAGTGACGCTTGCGAGTAAGGACGCTATTCAAAAATGCGATTCTGTAGCGCGTGCTATTTTGCGTCAGGCGTTACAACGGAGCATCTTCGCCGACGCAATGATAACGTCTGAACCGTGAACCGACCCCCCCCCCCCCCGCCCCTCCACCTATACAAAGGCCGTGAACCTAGTCTTATCGCACAGCAACTTTACACCGTTTTTCGAAATTACTTTTGAAATTAACCTGTCAAAGTTATACAATTTACCAAAGTTATACGTATTTCTTAAATTTAATTCATTTGTTAATTTTTCTAACGATGTATTTTCATAATATCTTGAAAAAATATTGTTAATTTTACATTTCATTAACAAAACTTTCTTTTTTAAAAGTTATGTTTTATTTAAATTTTTCTTACTTCAGTAGTGAGCTATGAAAAAAATATGATTAAGTTAAATATATGACAGAAAAACATAACTTATTACATAACATCGAAATCGATCAGTTGAAGAGCAAAAAATAATTATTCAAATTATTCGAATTATTCGAATATTCGATTCGTATGCATTCGCACACCCGTAATTTTTAACCATGATACAATTTTGGCACAATTATGAAACTCTTTTTCCCTACCTTATATATTTCCCTACACTGAGAAAATAAATTTGTTGAATCATTGAAAAATTTGTTGGCTGGACTACATGCGGCGGACACGGGCTAGCAAGAGAGTGTACAGTATGCCGAACTGAATATTTTGTTTGCTTGAAAGCACGAAAAATTGTTGGTTTAACAAAAGCTATTTTGAACCAACTGAAGTAGAGTTGCATCTAACCGGCAATTAGTGCAAACAATGAATAAAATTGTTGATTCAATGAAAAGCTATTTTCAGTTGACTGAGTCGAGTCGCATCTAACGGGCAATTAGTCCAACCAATACATAAAATTGTTGGTTCAATAGAATGTTATTTTGCATTAATTGAAATGAAGTTGTATCTAACCGGTAATTAGTCCAATCAACAGGAAACATGATTGATTCAATAAAATGCGTGTTAATTAACTGTTGTTAAACATGTTATAAAAAATATGAAACCCTTGCAAAATAATTTAATATGCATAGTTTAGTGGCCCCAAAAAGAGATAAATCGAAAAAAAAGAAAAATCTGCGATCTAATTTCTCTGCCCGACTGGGAATCGAACCCTCGACCCTGCCTACCATTATACCTATCGTACCTAACTACCTAACACCCTACCTATTACGCTATCGTCTACTACTATGCACTTGAAAAAAGTTAGGGATTATGAAGATTCGAATTTTTCCCGGCAAACGAAAATCTATTTTGTTTATGAATTCCTTTTTTTTATAAACACTTTCAAATATGTATGACAAATATATAATTCATGTATGCCAAGTATGAATCATGTATCGCAAATATATGAGAAATATATGAGAAATACATGCATTAAATATACATGAAAAATATATTATATCATACTTGTCTCATGTATGACGAATATACAAAATTTTGCCGTTTTATATGACATATATTAATTATATATCTGGGATATATGACAAATATACTTTTTTCCGCGTGGGAACAATGGTTCGGTTGAATCGATTTTAGAAAAACGAACCCATTGTCTAGGCTATCCAATAGATTATTCAGTTTTCTGAACTATTTACGTGGATTGAAGCGATGCAGAATTGGATTGTAACAAAAAATGTCATTCAGTTATAACAACCTATCAATTTTAGTTGTTTCAACGATAAATCAGTCAGGTCACCATTTCCATACAGTTCCGACAATGCATGACAACTTGAGAAACTTGAATGTAATCAATGATTAGATGAACTAAATATGAGCGTTAGGTTGATGCGCATTTATCGTTCATCTAACAATGGTTCAGTTGAATCGACTTTATAAAATCGAACCCATTGTATAGGCTATCCAATAGATTATTCAGTTTTCTGAACTATTTACGTGGATTGAAGCGATGCAGAATTGAATAGTAACAAAAAATGTCATTCAGTTATCACAACCTATCAACTTTAGTTGTTTATTGTTGACAATATATCAGTCAGGTCACCATTTCCATCCAGTTCCGACAATGCGTCATGCATTGTCGGAACTGGATGAAAACTTGAATCAACTATATGAAGTCAACTGTTTATATTAGTATACCGAATCATTTATTTTGTCAACTATAATAAATATTCCGTTACTCAGACTATTCCAGGTTTGAGTCAACCAATTCGAAGTCAACTGAATTTATTTATTTGATTTGACTATTTACTTTTCTCAGTGTATAACACTATAAGTTTTAAAAAAAAATTAAAACGTACGCCATATTAGGATAAAATAACAACTACTTTTTGGCCCAAATAATGTATTCATTTATATGATTTAAACTTTAATTTTTTATTTTAACGCATATTTACATAATTTATATTTGTTGAAAATAATATTTCATATTCAAAACAACAATAATCATTTTTCGCCAAAGACAAAAATTAAACCAGTTAAATATCAATCATCAATTTTGTAGTAATTTTAACAAAAATTTATATATTACAGATATTCGTTTCCCTTTTTATTATTTCTTGATTAAAAACTGTTTTTTATGTTATAATTATATAATTTTATCTATGTCTGAAGTCTATTAAAATATATAAATAATCGAGTTTCATAATAAAATATTTTTCCTAAAAATATTTGTCAAAATTACTATTACGCTAAACATCGTTGAAAATGCTCATCTTTATTCAACACTATTTTGCAGTTGTCAAAAAATTGTTTTTGTTTTATGTCATGTATAGCGAAACTCCTAACCTCACTTAAAATTTCTTCACATTTATCTCATTTTACACCGGAATCGAAGGCGCAATCACGATTGCACGGGGTTAGGAGGCTGCGCAATGTTCTGACGCTAAATATCGTCACCGGCGCAAAAATTGCGCTCCTTTGAGGTGGTTCAGAATCGCTCCGGACGCAATCTATAGCGCTTCTGACGATATTTCGGTTTTGCGTCGAGCGCTATGCTGTTGCGCCTGGTACAGAATCGCCCTCCAGGATGGTCACGATATCATACATGCATTTAAATCATGATAAATATAGGCGTAAATATGTATATAGCTATATGTAACGTCCGTTCATCAGCTTTATTGCTTTCTAACTAATTCGTCCTCTAACTTATTCGCGCAATAATGAATAAATTAAGCATCTGCAATGCAATGTTACTTGAAGAAAACTGCGACTGATAACTGATAAAATCTGGATTGATTATCATTATTGTTTTATTAATTTTTTTTAGTAATTTTTCAACCTTAAAAAAAAGACATGCGAGTAAACATGAATTTCTGATTTACGTCTATTTAAGGGGTCTACCCTAATTAGACACGCAAAAAAATGCCTATTTTCACGATTTTTTTTCATTGTTTTAAATTAGAAATATTAATATGACAAGTATGAGGCTTGATAAATATAATCTTGAAATGCATGAAAAAAAAAATTTATTTTATTTTTCGGTTTTTTATTATATGAAAATGCAGGCCAAAAAAATATCCAAAAAAAAGATGAGTGCGCCCTGTTGACGGAATCTCCGGAGTGGATTATCTAAATAAAAAAATAAAAAAGGTTTTAGATTCAGTAAGATCATGACTATGTCGCATATCATACGATTTTTGATTTTTTTAAAATTGGCAAAATGGTGGCCATATATCGAAAAGTAACGAAAAATAACCTTTTTTCAGTTTTTTTTTATTTAAACCAAGTTAAACTCAAAATTTCAAAAATCGTATGATATGCGACATAGCTGTCGACATAAACAATATGTGGTAAAAATTTGGTAAGGATTGATGCAGTAGTTTCCGAGATTTTTTCAATAAGCCGTACAAAAATGTCATTTCGAGAAAAACGCGATCAAAGTTTTTTTTAACGAAAAAACGTGAAAATTTCTTACCTGCGCTTAATCAGCGATGCCTGCACCGTACATTATGCCTTCAGTTTGTTCATAATGTACCGTCTATACTTTCGAAAAATGGAATTAAAAAAAAATCGATTTTTTGAAAATTGCAATTAGGGTAGACCCCTTAAAGTTGCGACTGGCTGAGGATAAAAAAGTCGGGGTAAGCGCAGCTTTTTTTACGCTGCGTACTTTTCGTATTGGAAAACATTTCCGAAAATAAGTTTTGAAAATATGTTCTGACAAATAAGCAATAAGTAGAGATGTAGATATTGGCAAAAATTTGCCAATATCTCAAAAACGGAGCAAGTTACACTTCACAGGGATGTACTTTTGTTAATTCCTCCTGCACCATGGTAATAACTATATTATAAACATAACAAAAACCTATAGTGCAGAGAAGTCGTGAATTTTCATTGTCTGCTCGTTCATGGAAAAAATGTTCAGTCACAGCATGTAGTTAGAACTTCAAAAAATTTACACTACTCCATCTTAAAAACGCATTGGATTAGTAAGCTGAGATTTTTAACATAAGCTAAGCACCATCCTTTCTTAATTTAATATAAATTTTGCCAACATCTCTTAAGACGTACAAATTTTATGCAACCCTTAAATTTCCAAAAAAAAAGGACGTGGTTTTACAACCTAGGGGAGACTGGGTACGGTTGAAACAATTTTGCTTTGATCGCTCATAGCATCAACATTATGCAAATGAGGGTTGAATAAAATGTCGAACATGTAAGGGCATACATCTGTCTTGAAATGTATATTATTATTTTATGCCCAGATACATTCATTTACACACAAGCGCAGTTTTAGAAAAGGTTTGTGCTCTGTTACAACCGAAATCACTAAAATATAATAGGGCCCCCTGCAAGAAACTACAGTGCGCACTGACATGCCACACATTTTTCCCCTTGCACCCCTCACCCTACAGCTAATAGTTTCTCGGATATTCGCTTTATTTCAACCGTGCCCCGTTTCAACTGTATCCAGCTCCCCTAATGCAAATTTTGCGATATCATGGTTAAAAAAATTGCACCTATTGTCTGAGTGATAAAGATTGTTGCTATTGAATTTGGCGAAAATCACATACGGCGCGCAGATTGGTGCAAATGTCGCACCATCGGGCTGAACATTTTTACATGGATAATTCACTAATTAAAAGTATTTGGTATAGAATTTCACAAGACTCCCTTGAAAGTTTTGGATTCTATCAAATTTTGCCTATTCTACAAAATAGCGTGATCATCTAGCTTCCGCAAATTTAGGGTCATTGTGCTGAAAAAATATATACTAATTGCTGAAATGATAAAGGTTCAATTTTTTTCATAAAGCGCGTGATCGCTCTAGCTTGTTCATGGGTCAAAACTCCGAAAGGCAGCATGCGTTTGGGCCTCATAGTCGACGATTGTTTTGTAACTTTAGGGACACATAGTACAGCATGAGAGTACACTCTGGAATTTTTTTTGGATTTTTAAATCGACCAGTTTCACTGTACCGATGACATCTTTTTTTTTAAATTTCTTGAATGTCATGTTTTAATCAATTTCTTTACACCCCTGTAATTGAAAAAAAAATTTCGACATATATTTTCATCGAAAAAGATCTCAGCTTTTCAAAAAAAATATTTCCAAATACGTACCAATTCGAATAAGCATAGAAAAATAGGTTTTTTTTCCTCAAAAAAGTGTTTTACCGATGAGCCTACACTCCAATCTATTTTTTCATATTTTTCTCGGATTTCTGAGGTTTTTTTTACACGAAAAAACTCTTTTTCCAGAGTGGGATCTCTGCGGCATCAGACCGTTTTAAATATAATCAGAGGTACTGTAAATATCGAGAAAATAGTGCGGATACAATACTGCTTACCGCGCTAGTATTGTATTATATTGTTACTATCATTTTTTATCAAGGTCGTTCTGGGTTTTTAACTTAACTTTTAATTTATTAGTACTGTAACAGGATTTGACTATGAGAAAAAATAATAATACCCTGAAAGCAATATAATATACACGATTCCGGGGAATAGGTATGTAAACAAACTCTAAAAAACATCTATTCATCTTTTATGAAAATATTTATAGACGTATGGTTAATTTTTTGCCAAGAAATTGTTAAATTTTTTTTTTAGTATACTCAAAAGCAACCAATGTTAAGCAAGTAAAATCTGTTAAATTTTTTTTTTTGCACAAAATTAAAAATCCGTCAATAAATATTTTAATAAAAGATGAATAGATATTTTTTAAAGTTAATTGTTTACACACTCATCCCCCGGAATCGTGCATATTATATTGCTTTCAGGGTATTATTAATTTATTATTTTTTCTCATAGTCAAATCCTCCTGTTACAGTTAGGGATGTGCCGGATAGCAATTTCGCCGGATAACCGGATCGAAATTTTCGAAATTTTGACCCACATATTTTACCAGATTTGTGAAACCATTGTTTTGTGGTTCTATGGGATTTTTCTGTGAACAACCGATTCATCCCGGTTACATTTGAATTATATATTCCTGATGGAGCTCCGAAGAAACCATGTTGAAACAATCATTTTTACACAAAGTTGAGCTACGGGAAAACTTGTATTAAACCATATTCGACTTAATTGGTTGCTTCACAGTTGCGCAACTCAAAGAAAACTTACATTCAACTATTCGCTGCTCGGTTGTTATATGATTGCTGTTCAGTTTATAGTCAAAGTTTCCTTAGCGTAACTACTAATATGGAATTGCCTGTTGATTTCACGAAAGAATGAGTTTAAGTATGTGTCCGGAATTGAACCGAATTGTTTCGTTGTTCTTATCACGTAGACAATAAGGTTAAAGATAAGATGTATAATCACAGTTTCGGCTTTTTTATAAGGAAGCCAAACTCCATTTTGTAATTCTATTTCATTTTATCATGCCTATCGTAGAAGTTCTTATCCGTATGAGTTGTGTCGCAATCTGTGGATCTGATGTTCATTATCTCGTTAATGGGAGAATCGGAGATTTCATCGTTAGGCAACCAATGATAGTTGGGCATGAGGCATCCGGAATTGTTGCAAAACTCGGCAACAGGGTCACGAATCTCAAGGTACATTTACGAGCATAGTGAACTACTCGCAAGAATTAAGGGAACAAGAAAAAATTAAAAGAATTTTCGGTGATTTTCGACAGCCTGTATGTCAGTGAAACATGGTCGTATCGACGTCATAAAAAAGGATTTTGAAACTCCAAGACTCTAGTTTTCAGATCTTTCAGTTAAAAATTTTCAGGAGGTACGGTTTTTACGCAACTTTCAGAAATAGCACGAATCAAAATTTGTGCAAATTCTTTACCCTTTTATTTTTGATCCACGGGCTCGGACGATTTTTTTTCAGCTAAACCAATAGATGGACCAGATAGCCTGTTTATTTAGCTTCAATTTCCTTTTTAAATTTTTTCTCTACATCAATTTCTCGCGGAAATATCTGACTTTGAATGAAAAAAGATCCTTTTGTCTTTAATCACTGACATCTCAGCAACAAATGGTCGTACAAAAAATAGACGGGCAGTTTCGGAAACTGGAATGACTTTCCTACAAGGCTTTTCAAAAGTTTAGGGGAAAAAATTGTTCTACCCTTAATATTTAGTTGAAAAAAGTACAAAAAAGTGATGTTTTCCCTTGTTTTGGTAAACCGACTGCAGCCTTACTAATATTTATGGGAAGGCTAATGTTTTAAGAAATTTTTACAACTCAATGTACCCCTAATAACCCTGTAAATTCGCAGATCGATCCATTGAACGGTTTTTCCAGACCGATTGATCAGCAGGTTTTTTCTAAGCATCGGGTAATCTTCTTAAAAATTGAAAAATTGATTTTTTTTCGACTACTTTTGACAATTGCTTCCTCATAGAGGGAGCTTTGTTTTCGTGAAATTTTTTTTTTCGAGATTTTCATGTCAGTATGTTCGAAATGTCCTAAAACATCGAGAAATCATATTTTTCAAAAATGTCCGAATGTATGTATGTATGTATGTATGTATGTGTGCGTGTGTGTGTGTCGCTGCCTCAAAAAATTCGAACATCTATATCTCAAGACCACATTGGAGTAGCGAGCCAAAATCTTGCTCACAAGCTGAGCTCCACAGCCCCTTTGTTGGTTATGAATTTTGCAAAAATTCATTGACGTGTGCGAATTTCATGCGACTTTGAAATTTTCAAAAAAAGGGCGTGGTTGCTCTAGCATTCGCAAATTTTGCGATATCGAGTTAAAAAATATTATACAGATAGTTTGACTGTTAAAGATTATTGCTATTGAATTTCGCGAAAATCGCTCAAGGGGTTCGTGATTTATAAAATTTTGAATTGTTTGCAAAAAGCGCGTGATCGCTCTAGCTTGCACATATTTCGTCATACCACGCCCAAAATTTGTATAATGGTAGTTTAATGAAAGAAGTTACTTGGTATTCAATTTTGCAAAAATCGCTTGAGCCGTGCAAATTTTATGCGATGATGAAATTTTTAAAGAAAAATCTTGATCGCTCTAGCGTCCGCAAATTTTGCGATATCAGGTTAAAAAAAATTATACCGATAGTTTGAGTGAAAAATATTGTTGGTATTGAATTTCGCGAAAATTGCTCAAGGGGTTCGTCATTTAGAACATTTTTAATTTTTTGGGAAAGCGCATGATCGCTCTAGCTTGCACATATTTCGTGATATCATGCTCAAATTTTCTATAATGGTAGTTTAATGGAAAAAGATACTTGGTATTCAATTTTTCAAGAATCGCTTGAACCGTGCAAATTTTATGCAAAAAAAAGCTTGATCGAAAATTGTACGATACAAAGCTGCCGTTGTATTACTCCGATAACCAGAAGTAGTAAAAAAAAATTTGCAAATCGGAAATTTGCACATCGTTTCCAGAGTATTTTTCCGTATTTACAAAGCTTTCTCTATGAGGAAGCCAAAACTGTAACAGCTAACATTTACTAAAATTTGCTAACATTTCCTCATAGAGGAGGATTTGTAAATACGAAAAAATACTGAGGAAGCGATGTGCAAATTCCCGATTTGCAAGTTTTTCTGCATTTGTTATCGGTTAAATTTAGAAAAAAAAATTCTCAAATTATTTTTTTTTAGTTAAATTTTTTTTTAATTTAACTGATGACAGACGCAGAATTGTAAAAAAAAGTCGAAATAAATAAATTTTTCCATTTCTAAGAAAATTTTCCGAAGTTTAGAAACAAAAACCTTGCTCCTTTAATTTTTTTTTGAAATTGTGATCAATCGGTCTGGAAAAATCGTTTAATAGATCGATCCGCAAACTTACAGGGCTATTGAGGGTACATTAAGCTGTAACAATTTCTGAAAACATCAGCCTTTTCATAAATAATAATAAAAAAATTTGAAAGTAAAAAAAAAATTTTTTTATATTTTAAAATAAATTTAACCCATAACAGATGTAACATTGTAAAAAAAAAAGTCGAAAAAAAATTAATTTTTTCATTTTTAAGAAGATTACTCGATGTTCAGAAACAAAAGCCTCGCTCCTTAAATTTTGTTGGAAATTTTGATCAATCGGTCTGGAAAAACCGTTGAATGGATCGCTCTGCAAATTTACAGGGTAATTGAGGGTACATTGAGCTGTAAAATTTTCAAAAACATCAGCCTTCCCGCCAATACTAGCAAAGCTGCAATCGATTTACCAAAACAAGGGAAAAAGTCACTTTTTTGTACATTTTCAACTGAATATTAAGGGTAGAAAAAAAATTCCCAAAACTCTTGAAGGAGCCTTGCATGAAATTTATTCTAATTTCCGGAACTGCCCGTTTATTCTCTGTACGACCATTGGTTGCTGAGATATCAGTGGTTAAAGACAAAAGGATCTTTTTTTCATTCGAAGTCGGATATCTCTGCGAGAAATTGACGTAGAGAAAAAAAGGAATTTGAAGCTGACTAAACAGGCAATCTGGTCCATATATTGGTTTAGCTGGAAAAAATTCTTCCGGGCCCGTGGACCAAAAATGAAAAGGTAAAAAATTTGCAAAAATTTTCTTCCGCGTTATTTCTGAAAATTGTGTAAGAACTGTAGCTCCTAAACAATTTTAAATGCAATATCTAAAAACTAGAATCTTGGAGCTTCAAAATCCTTTTTTATGACCTCGATACGGTCATTTTCCACTGAAATACAGCCTATCGAAAATCTCCGAAATTTTTTGAAATTTTTCTTGCTTCCTTACTTTTTGCGAGTAGTGTAATAGATGCCAGATTATTGGATATTGCTAGTTTGTGTTTAATATTAAAAAGAACAATAATAATAATAAATTGCCAAGGTGGGGGATCGTGTCGGAATAGAACCGGGCGTACCTTGTAGGATCTGTACTCTGTGCAAAGCAGGACGCTACAATTTATGCAAAGACATAGTGTTTTGCGCTACACCACCTGTTCACGGAAATCTGAGACGTTGGTATAAACATGCTGCCGATTTCTGCTGCAGGTAACGTTGAGTTGAATGTTCCATGACATTTATCGGGTCCTTATAAATCGAATCAAAATTTTGCTTGATTTCCATGCAAGTCTGAAACTCTCTCACGGCCATTCTAAATTTCCGTTAATTCTCAAAGGATTCAATTTAAGACACCAATATGATACGGTCAAGTTTATTAGAGTAGGAGGTTTTCGTGATCCCAAATCTTTCGACATTCACAAAGAATGTGACGATGTCGAAGGTGTAATTTCAAAAACGAAGCAATTTAGTTTTTTCATATGTAGAAGATTAAATTTCATACCCTATGAAGAACCTCTATGTATCACAATTTTTCTGATTGATCCTAAAGTCTGGACCACGTGGTTTCCTTGTGTGTAGCCGACTTATGGTTTAACACGGTCTCGTCATTCCTGCAGGAGTGAGGTCTGGCATTGACGTACTGATGATATCGATTTTTAAAACAATTTGTCTACAGGCTGCCGGAGAATGTGAGTCTTGAAGAGGGTGCTTTACTTGAACCATTGTCCGTGGCAGTCCACGCTTGTAAACGTACCCACGTCGGAATTGGCTCCAGTGTCTTGATAACTGGATCAGGTCCGATAGGACTCGTTTGTCTTCTAGTTGCAAAAGCGATGGGGGCGAAGATGGTTGTAATTACAGGTAAAAGTATTACTAGCAATAGTATAATATGATGTAAAATTCGTATTCGGGTATTCCACCGGATTTTCGAGGTTTTATTATTTCATAGACAAGATGGTTAACGATAAAATGCATAAGCTCTGTTTTGTTATATAACATTACTGTTAGCTCTTTGTCAACATCTCGCTTTTCCTCCATTTTGAAAGCTACAGAGTAATGCTTCGAATGTTCTCAATTGTTGGATTAACGCTGTGTACTTGAACGAGTGGAAGGAAATAATCTCACGACGTACATACGACTGAAGAAGAAGTGATCCTTTTATTGCACATATTATAGAAGAAAAATTAAAGATGGCTGAGAAGCTTGGAGCTGATAAGATATTACTGGTGAAAAAGGATGCTTCCGATGAACAAATGCTGGAGCGTATTCATGAATTATTTGAAGAGCAGCCCGATATTACGATTGATGCTTCAGGTGTACAGTCCTCGATTCGGCTGGCCATTCTCGTGAGTTCTCACAGTAATGGTAGTAGGCCGGTTCCAGCTCAAGATCCCTACCCCGACATTTACCGACCTTTTTCAACCGCGACTCGAGCCACTTAGCCGAGACTCGAACCACTTAGCCGAGACACAAACCGCGTCCTGAGTCTTCGCTGTCTTGCGGTTGGTGGGTGGCGGGCGGTGGGTGGTGCGTGGCGGGTGGCATGTGGGTGGCAGGTGGCAGGTGGGCGGTGGGCGGCAGAGGGGGGGTATTTGGGATTTTCGATTAGATGCCCATGATTTTTTGAAGAAAGCATTAGATGACACCGTTGTCGATAGCGTTGACCCGCACTCTCTCTCGCACGCTCTCTCTCTCTCTCTCTCTCTCTCTCTCTCTCTCTCTCTCTCTCTCTCTCTCGCACGCTCGGGCTCTCGCACGCAGAGTGTCGAGTATCAAATTTATGATGTATACAACTGTACCCCAACATGATCCGACTTTTTTCGTCGCAACGCATATTATCGACACAGCTGCATAGACGATTATTCGCTCACAATTTTCGATTTTTTCGAGCGGTTCTCTGGCAACGTTATTTCTCTCTCTTTCTCTTTATCTCTCTGTCTCTCTCTTTCACTTGTTCTCCATATCTCGTACGTTAGTGTATTCTAAGCTATGAGATTGCTAATGATTTAGACTTTTTGTAGTTCAAGCATGATTTTTGGGGAAAATGTGAAATCAAATATTTTTGGTGAAAGGCCCATTGATGTTCACCATTTTATTTGTTATCAATATCCCTAGATGGCATTCAAATTGAAAAAAGTGTTATCATGATAGATTGATATCTAGATATTTCAAAGCTATGATGATTTACTTATTTCAGAAAAAATTTCCATCGTGTTCTGCCCGCGGGTCCACTGATATTAGTGGTATATATAAATTCTATGGTCGATATAAAAATTAGGAAAACTTTTTTTTTCATGAAGCCATTGGATTTTTGGATAATTTATTATTTTTTCTCACCAAAGATCTAAGCATATTGATGTAATTTTTTTTCTCATTTTCTGCGAATAATATAGAAGTTTACTTTAAAAGTTATATCATGAACAAACCAACCTTTTTTTGAACTGTCTTTCCAAGTTTTGTAAAATGATTTTTATAACTTCACGTAAAACTCCTATGCGATCCGCAACGGATGAGAAAGCATAAGTAATGATCACTTCCAAGGGCCCTCGTTCAGAAAAAAAATATATATATATTGTATTATTCAGAAAAATCTTGGATGTCTTAGCCCACACGGAACATTAGGGCCATGGGACGTCCAATATCCATACATGGTGGATGAATGCTCCATCCCAGGGACGTCTATGAGTATCCCTATCACTGCTAAAAGAAGTGCGAAACGGCACCTGTTCTATGTACTGGGAACATCCCTTATACGTACCTTGAGACGGTTTTTAGACGGACTAGACCCCAAAAAATGACGTCTGATTTACGTATTTAAGACGAATAAACCAGTGATCCGAAAGATGTCCAATGATCATCCATTATACGTCCCTATATTTAAATAATTTAATCGTTATCAACTACACATTATTAATTAATTAAAAACTTTGTTACTGATTATATAATATTCGGGGCCTACGAGATATCCATATTTTACAGAAAAAAAGAAAAAAAAATAGTTTTCGATTTTTCACACTGCGGTCACCCATCCAAGTATTGGATTCAAGGGGTGCTGCTTAACTTTTCTAATCTCCTACCTACCTACCTACCTACCTACACTAACTTGACTTATGAGAAACTTATGCATGTAAAAACCTTATACGATGTAGTTTGCTGATATACTTATATATCTTTGTCTCACAGGCCTTGAATAATGTATAATCATAATGAAATTTATAATTAATGAATAATGTGTAATCAATAGCGTTTAGATTAAGGGACGTATAATAGATGATCATTAGATATCTTTTGCAATATTGGCATTCGTCTTAAATACGTACATTAAATGTCACTTTATGTGGTCTATAGGTACCTCTAAAAAATATCTAAGGGTACGTATACGAAACGTTTTCAGCACATAGAATCGCTGCCGTTTCGCGTCTCCGATAGTGGTTTAAGGAATGTCCCATGGACTTCCCCGGAATGAAATTTTCATCCAACTTAAATGATTATTGGACGTCCCCTGGCTGTTAAGTTACGCACGGAATATATTTATAGCTCCAAAAATATGTGTCGTGGACGTCGAATAAACTTCCGCGTTATCCTTCGATAGACGTAATTTGTACGTACATACGACGGTCAATCGGCGTACCCATATCACAGCTGCCCGAAATACTTAAATGTACATCTAAAGGACGAATGCTTTTGATTGGACAACACGCGATGGATCACACAGGACGTATATTGTATGTTCACACACGTACTATTTCTCAAGCTACAAATATACACAACACGGCCATCTATGGTATGCCCATAGGTAGACATTCAATAGCTCTTAATTCAGTATAGTAATTGGACATCTATTGGACGTTCCAGGTTCACGTCTATATGAAATCCTACATGGAACATCCGATAGACGTTCAATTGACGTCCTCCGAATGTGATTTTCGTTTACGAACCTGGAACGTCCAAAGGATGTTCAATTACTATCCTGAATTAAAAGCTATTTAATGTCTACCTATGGACATACCATGGATGGCCGTGTTGTGTATATTTGTAGCTCAAGAAATAGTACGTGTCGTGGACATACAATATACGTCCTGTGTGATCCATTGCATTTTGTCCACTCAAAAGTATACCATGGATGTTTAATGGATGTCCGCATTACATCCATCGTGGATGTAGACGTGTTAAGGATCTATGGATCATAGATGGACGTCCAATGGACACTCGGTTCCGTGTGGGAGCTTATTTTCACAAAATTTTAATGTCGTTGGCACATTACGAGAAAAATCAATTATACTGATATCTTTAGGTCTATGGTCAGAAACAAATATTAAAATTTTCCGAAAATGTGAATTGTCATAATTTTGAGGAGGGTTACTTTTCTCAAAAATGGATACATTTTTATGTAATTATAATAACAATAACAATTTCCAAGAACCATGGGCTTGCAGATAGGAAAATCAAAATTTTTGTAACGTTGAAACATCTGAATGAATAACAACATTTTAACTAACAATTTTTGTTCCGCATAATGTGTAGATTACACGAAAATCCGTGAAAGTATATATCATGAAGGAGCCAGCCGACTTATTCAATTTCTTTTTGAAGTTTTTTAAATAACTGCTTAGAGCTTTGCATAAAATTTATGTTACATCCACAGAATATGAGAAAAGTAAGTAATCCTCATATCGACAACTCCAGATAAATATAAAATTTAAACAAAAATCAAAGTAATTGTGACTATGAAAGATCTGATTTTTTCATGATATTGAGGTTTATTGACTGTGAAAGATCTGATTTTTTCATGATATTGGGAACCTAAGGAGAGGTATGACTTAATTCTGACTCTTCCTACTTAGTCAGTTCTTAGGTTTCGCTACCAGATGGATCCAACTTTGGATCTCGAAACTTTATCCAGCATCTCCGTGCCAATCCTTCTCGTGGCAATTGCATATCATCTACAAATTTCGAGAATCTTTAATCTCAATAAAAGGCTCTCGATCGAAAAATATTTGTTTCCTACTTTTCTTAAAAATTGGAATAAAAACGCCCAAAACAATTTTAATTTTAATTGTAGTTCATGATAACTCTAATTTGTATCATGATAAAACTTTTTATGAATTTTCACAAATAATTGGCAGATTGGAAAAAATAAGATATCAATATCAGGGGGGTTCTCGATCGGAAAAATATTTTTATTATTCCCGAATAAATCGGTCTTGAGGGGGTATTCTACCGCTTTACCGCTTGGTGTACAAATAATTTCAGACAGGGTCTGACTTCACGTGATAAAATTCACGTGATAAATCGTGTAAAAAATTCAAACAACAAGGATAGCTGGAAAAGTATATAGACATTGACACTGATCCGCGTAAAAA